>CAJHNH020003641.1:7500-62105 GCA_905116865.2 Candidula unifasciata | reverse complement strand
CATTAGGAAGGAAGGCGACAGGAAGACCAAGAAAAATATGAATAAATGGTTTAGCTGAAACCTGCACACACAAAAAAGATGAAGAGATCAAAGCCACCACGACACTGGGCTACGACCTGGTATCCGTGAGACGACAAAAGAAGAAGTAGAAAAGGTTGATCAAGGCAATATGGTGGCCCACTTTGCTAGGGAAAAAAAAGGTCCAGGAATTAATTTGAAAGAACCAATGCAACATATCCTGTTTATTTGTACTAATTAAAAAGTTAACCAAAACTGTATGGGGCCACACTCCGTCAGGGGGGAAAAAACCGACACAGCTGAAAGAACCAATTAAACATATTTGCCCAAAAAACTAGGTCAAAATCACTTCTGCCCAAAAGTCGTGGTTGCAGATCATTAACAGCCCGGGCAGTACCCGCAACCTCATCACAGCTGAGGGAACTGAAACCTTACCCACGAAACAAGTCAAGCCGCTATCTCATGTCACAACGCGTGCTCACATTAAATACAGGTCGCGTGCCAGCGCATACCTGCACGTGAGAAATGACTACATAAAGGCTAACACGGCGCGTGCCGCTGAAGGGAGTATTTGTTGATAAAGGCACGGTTCAGATCCTTACTTTAGAAGGACCTTTGTTGCTTGCAGTTTTATTCTGTGTATTTTTGCAGATTTTTTTTGAAGAGCCACTATTCCTGTAATCACCGGACAGAGGGTATAGGGGGCCCAAAACAGTGGCACGAGCGGCCACTTTTGTCAACAGGGAAATGTATTTTTTTTTCCTTTCTCAAAATGGACAGTTGGGAGTTCTCGACAGATGTGATAACGTAATAATGCAAACAGCAAACTTTATTTGTAAACTGAAAAAAGGGCGCCCTTTCCTTTTTTAGGACCTCAAGAAAAGCATGTGTCGACTATTTTAAACAGTTCTGTTTACGGACAGCTGTACTTCCATTTTGTTTTTTCAGAGCTTGTACAAAGTTTTGTTACGTTTGTTTTTATTTTAAGTTGCTACTGCTTTGGTAATGTATGGAGTTTCGTTCGGCAGTTTAGTTTCATTTTTTTTTATATTTTTTTTTTTTTTTATTGTGTTGTGTTTCAAGAAGGATGATTAATATGGTTTCGTTTTTTTTTTTCGTTGACTCTCGTTTATGTTTTGCGAACGCAGTTTGTAATTACAAAAAACCCTGTCCGATTTTAACTGCGGACAATTTGGCGGTATACCATTTTGTGTTGATATCACAATGGTAGTTTCCCGCTTGGGTTCCGGGGCCCTATTATGGGGGGGGGGGGGAAACCACTGCCTACCTTAAAGCATGTCGTAAGGGTCGACTAATTGGTAGCTTTCTTCGAAGTCGGAGTGCATCTACATGAGAGCCAAGGAACCAGCAGTCTGCATACAAATTAGTCAGATCTGTAAAACGGATGCACACGCAACACTCAGTTTCTGGAACAGGACTGCAGTCCTAAAGTGAAGTGGATGAACAACCAGAAATTTCCACCAGAGTTTACAGCTGGTGAACGTGAAGAAGAAGAAGAAGAACAATGGTTAGTTTAAAGTTTGACAACGGATCAACATCATGGTACACGGATAGTAACCCATAAGTGCTCCGTTCTACTTCTAACTCAAGTCGGAGTCCGAAGTAGCTCAGCACAGTGCACAGGTTCCGTTGTGCCGGCGATGAGCCTGAAAGATTTTGGGTAGATTTTTTAACTCCAAATTTTGCCCGGCCAGCGCCGCTAGACTACTCTTTTCGATTCCCAACTGCAAAGCGATTTTTTTACGTTACGTCAATACACACGGGCGTCCGATTTCACTACCCAGAGACAAAGGTATATTACTAGAAGTCCACGAAAAAAAATCCCAATCTTCACCGGGGCCTAAACCCGGGACCTCTAGTACACGAGTCGGACACCATACACGAGACCACTCAGCCACCCTATCACAATGGTATCGACAACAGACCGTTCTGGGAGCAATTTTGACTGTAAAAATTATCTAGACAACCTAATCAGATACACAAGTAACACTATATTTTATTTTATAAGCGTGCACCTGTGGGAGTCACCGTGGTGTAGCGGCTAGACGCTTGCCAGCTGATGACAAGGTTATGGGTTCGGTCCTGATGGAACCGGACCAGATAGTCGACGCAGCCTCGAATGGGTACCAGATGCAGTCCTGGGAAGTAAAGGTGGTCCGCCGTGAGGATGACTACCCCACCTCCCCCCCCCCACCAAATGTCGATGGACCTATAAAATATAGGTCTAGCCCTATATGCCCAATACACCTAGAGGCGTGGAAAATTGTCCTTTACCTTTAGTCTGCACCTGAAGCGGTAAGTGTTAAAAATATAACAGTAGCCTTTACGGGACACCCACCCACTGGAGTAGGGAGAGGGCTGGAAAATGGGGACTGAATCATACTAAGATGAATACGCTAGAATAATTTCGGGGGGGGGGGGGGGGGGGGGGGGGGGGGGAGGGGGGGTGTCACACCCCACCCCTTAAAAAATTTTTTAAGGGCTATTAAGCCCTTGGGCTCTCCTGCTGAAGTTTGTTAGAGAATAATATAATTGTTTTTTAATTGTTGTTGGAAAAGATACCAAAGCACATCAAAATTTACCAGACCTCTAAATATTACCAACGCCCCCGCCCCTTAAAACGTCTTTTAAACACACACACACACACACACACACACATATATATATATATATATATATATATATATATATATATATATATATATATATATATATATATATATATATATATATATAAAGAAAGTCTTATTCTCCCGTTCTCTACCTCATCTTGGAGTCCACCGCAGCTCTATGTGAAGGACTACTGGAAATAGAAGTCCAACTAACACACTATACTTAATAAACCGTTTTCTTTTCATCTTTGTCTCCGCCGCTGCTGAATTTTTAATCACGCCCCTAAGTGCACACCAGGCATTCCCTGTAATACTAACACCACTATTTAACAGTTTGGGAGACAGGTAAACGTATTGTCTGAGGCACATGTAGAAATTATAGGAAAGTAATAGGGAAAATTTTCAAAGGGATATAACTCAACCGGATGGTTAATTTTACTGATTGTCTGAATAAATAAAGAAATGCGCATTAGCCTTGGGCGGCCAATGTGACTGTTAAATTAAACACTGCAGTCGTAACGGCAAATAAAAATTTAGCACATGTGTTGGTCACGGTTTGAAAGAAGTTAACACTTCATTTATAATAAACACACGAAATGTATAAAGGTATTGTGATTTATTTCATAAATATTTATTAGTGATATCCTTATGTGATGCAATTTTTCGTTTATTTGAAGCCCTACTCTGGCTCTTGCCAGGGGCCACAATATAACCCGACCATAAATATGCTCTAATGGCTGAACGCAGTTCTGGGCCCTCTCCACTGGTGATCCTCATCCACATGGAGGCACTTTGTGTCATCGGGTGTTTATCGTTTGTGTTATGTCCTGGTGGGGTAAAAATCGACTGCTACTATCACGCTGAATCACCTCATATTTGATTACAATTTAAATTCCTTGTCCCTTACATCACTTATATTCCTGTTGTAAAATTTTGTTTAATAACTCAGTTTGTTTAAAGCTGTTGTAATGGCTTTTATTTGGGACAAATACTGTCCTTGGGAATAACTTTGATCTCACTTATGCTTAATTTGTGAAGTCTTCAATGAAGAGTGATAACCTATCTTAATAATGTTAAGCAAAGAACAAATCTTTCCGCTCCTGCAGCGGATTGAGGTAATGCCATAAATCTAAGCATAAATTTACTTTTAATATTAATGGAAAGCGGTTTTTTAAACCATTGTATTGTTGATCTTGTACTATTAGTTTCTACTGTATTCCAATCCTAATATGGGACGCAATATTTCATTATTATAAAGTATCACCCCGGCTGTAGTCGGGGGCCCTAATATAACCTAACTGATGAGCGGGATTTCTGGGACTTGTGCCCGGGTGATCCACACCCGAATGGTGGCACTTTGAGTCGCCGGGTGTTGGTAGCTCGCTGTACGGGCCTGATCACGTTGAACGACACACACACACACACACACTCTATTAGCTCCCTCCATTGTTAATTTATTTGTTCTAATTGTTCTGCGTTTTTTATTAGGGCTGGAAAATTACATGATAAACTGTATAACTGACATCAGTCTTCCGTCAGTAACATTCGTGTCAGAAAAATATCCCCAGCCCTCCCCTCCCCCCCCCCCCCCCCCTCCCCCTCCCCCCCCCCGCCCAAAAAAAACTAGAAACGCATGAGCATCAAAGAAATTGAAAGGGTTAAATTTCGGCAAGAGACATGAAAGAGAACCATCTGGCAGTTGCCTGGACAGACACTTCTAAACTGGACTTTGAAACGGAAACAAACGCCGACTTGACCAATCACATTAAATAATACAATTGCCTCAACAATTGCATCAGGCTTCTTTTTTTCAGTAGACTCCCAAACACTCTTTTATTTTAAAGATTCAAAACAGAAATGAAAATTTTAAATACTGATGCAAAATTTATAAAACGTGTCAAAACATCATTTTAAAAGATGGGAACTTCGAGAAAGATTGGCTAATAAACAACATCTTGTCTAGGAAGATATATTTCGGTGGTACTAAGCGCCATGGTGGACTGGAAGAAATAATAGCAGAAGACCTGGTACCAGGAAGGAGGGGCAAGGGCTGAACAACACGGGCACAGGATATAGGTGACTCCTTGAATATGAAAGTACACGAGACGGGAGAGCTGGCAAAAGACAAAGTTTCTTTCAGGCAAACCGTAATGAGAGCGACGTTCTGCAAAGGACCTGCTGATGATGATGATAAAACCATTAGGCATTCTTTCAGAAGTACAGTTTTGCTCAGCACCAAATTTGTACGAAAGTGCAGACATTTTTGCATTCCTGTTCAACTCCCTTGATGTTAACTTTTTGGGTATTATTATTATTATTTTTTTTTTATATATATATATTTTTATACTTGTCTGCCACTCGCCATATTCAGTTAGTTGCGTATCCTTTACAGGAATTTGCAGAACCAAACCCAACATTTTGTGTTTCTTCTATGTAAATTTACGTCCAGTAGTTTGCCATTGCTTGCTGGACTGTCGGCTTCTCGATGCCACTGTCGAACCCAACGCAAGACGCAAGGCCCGCTGTAGGGATCGAACCCGGCACTGCGGCATTATTAAGCACGTTCGCAACGCCTAAGCCGCAGACGCCCATTATGATTACCATATTATTGTCATTATTATTGTTGTTGTTGTCGTTCGTCCATCACGAGAGATGAGTAACCATTTTTTCTTTCAGTCGTCATGAGCACATTATTATAAATGTTAGTATAAGGAATTTAAGCAAGACAGACTCCTGGGAAAATATGTAAGGGTGATCTGAGGCCGTTCTCCACCCATGCACCCACCCACTCCACACCTCAAGTTTTCCTGATATTTTCGTTGTGTCGGCGCCGTATGGAGGGCATATATTGTGCTGTATAGGATAAACACAATATCTGAGAACTTGCAGTAGGTCGGTTGATAACGTAGGCTCATTTGGGATCACCAATTTCTTGTTATCTAGTGAATCACTCTACTAATAACATGTTGTAAAAGGCACATGCATGAGAGAGTTTCTTCCTAACTAAGGGTGCATCTGCTTGAGAGTGCAACTGCCATGCAGTTTGCATGTAAACAAGCCAGATCTGTAAAACGGATGTGCACGCGAAATTTTCTGCCCAAGTTTACAGCTGGTAGCACCGAGAACAAGATAAAGAAGGATGACCACAACATCCAAGGCAGGTCAGTTTTGCCAGAACACAATTACACATGACGTCAATAATGACGCAGGTAGACAGGCTGAAACATAACACCCTCCCCCCCCCCCCCTCAAAAAAAAAAGTACAACAAAAAATGTACATGTCATCATGTCAACAAAAACAAGAAGAGGTAGTAGTAGTAGTAGTAGTAGTAGTAGTAGTAGTAGTAGTAGTAGTAGTAGTAGTAGTAGTAGTAGTAGTAGTAGTAGTAGTAGTAGTAGTAGTAGTAGTAGTAGTAGTAGTAGTAGTAGTAGTAGTAGTAGTAGTAGTAGTAGAAGTAGTAGTAGTAGTAGTCGTAGTAGGAGTTGTAGGAGTTGTACTAGTAGTAGTAGTAGTAGTAGTAGTAGTAATAGTAGTAGTAGTAGTAGTAGTAGTAGTAGTAGTAGTAGTAGTAGTAGTAGTAGTAGTAGTAGTAGTAGTAGTGTGGTGGTGGTGGTGGTAGAAGTAGTAGCTTTAGTGGTAGTATATTTCTTGTTCTTGTTCTTGCTCTTCTTCTTTTTCTTCTACTTTTTCTTCCTCTTATTCTCTTCTTCTTCTTCTTCTTCTTCTTCTTCTTCTTCTTCTTCTTCTTCTTCTTCTTCTTCTTCTTCTTCTTCTTCTTCTTAGTAGTAGTAGTAGTAGTAGTAGTAGTAGTAGTAGTAGTAGTAGTAGTAGTAGTAGTAGTAGTAGTAGTAGTAGTAGTAGTGTAGTAGTAGTAGTAGTAGTAGTAGTAGTAGTAGTAGTAGTAGTAGTAGTAGTAGTAGTAGTAGTAGCAGTATTTTCCATCTGCTACTCTTCCTCTGTTATCCTTCTCCCTCTTCCTCCCCCTGTTTCTTCTTAGAAAAAAAGACCCAAGACCCCCGCTGCAGCGGCTCCTTACAGACATATGTCAAGGTGCATATCTGTTCTTCCTTTCTCTTGCTTACATACCTGTTTCTTACACATGACTGACCTAAACCCAATGCAATGTATTGTTCCTTTCAGTTCATAAAAACATGTTTGTGCATGCGTGCGTGAAAGCGCACACACGCATGTGTGAACACGCGCTCATGCATGTGCGATCCGGCATCAGTGTCAATACAGTGATTTCACTCACATTTACAAATACAATAATTTACAATTATCACCCGTGACACCAGGGCTCCATTGCCAGCCCGCCTCGTTACACGCTCACATGATAGGGGTCGTAAGTATGAGGAACGCCAAGAACCTCTCCACAAACCTGATAGTTATGCTCCGAAGACACGACGCCCAGCCCACGCTCCACACGTGACCGCCCTTAGCCGTCCAGGGCATCACGGTATTGATTTTTCCCTGCGAAAATGAGGGTCGCGTGCCTCGGCATCCGCTCACTTCCTATAACCTCACGTGAATGCTATTCACGGGTATCAGGCGCACGCACATGTTCAGTGCCAGAAGACGGAGTTCTCTTCTGCTTTTGGCCTTTTAATGGTCACGACCGGTGTCGAAGACTGAAATAATTTGTTCTTAAGACGTGTCAACTGACTTTGTTTAATGTTGCCTGCGGGCACATCTTAAAGAGATGACTGTCTGCTTCTATAGAGGTGTAATGAAGCGCTGGGTCTTTCACAATCTGCCAGGAGATGTTCATAAATTTATGGATATGACCAAGGTGTTCGTTGTATTGACGTCTTGGAGACCTTCCTCAAGGTCGTTGTTGTGGCAGGGAGGCCCTCAAAAATTGGAAGTCACTGAGAGATATTACTTTTTTTTTTTAATTTATTGTTTTTGTTGTGCAGCTTGTTTGTGTTTGGCTGAGTCTGTTTACTTGTTTATGATTGTGTCTGTTTACTAGTGAATGATTGATTGTATCTGCTTGCTAGTGTATGAATGTGTCCGTTTACTGGCACATGATTGTGTCCCTTTACTAGAGTATGGGTGTATCTAGTCTGCTTACTACTGTATGATTCTGTCTGGCCTGTTCATTGGTGCATGACTGCGTCTGTTTACTAACGTATGATTGTGTTCTGTCTGCTTACTACTGTATGATTGTGTCTGTTTACTGGTGTACGATTGTGTCTGTTTACTAGTGTACGATAGTGTGTGTTTACTAGTGTACGATAGTGTGTGTTTACTGGTTACGATTGTCTCTGTTTACTGGCTTATGATTGTGTCTGTTTACTGGCGTTTGATTGACTCTGTTTACCGATGCATACTTGTGTCTGTTTACTGGTGTACGATTGTGTCAGTTTACTGGTGTATGATTGTCTCTATTTACTGGTGCATGCTTGTGTCTGTTTTCTTGAGAATGAGTATGTCGATTTACTGGTGTATGATTGATTGTGTCTTTTAACTAATACCTGATTAATTGTGTCTCTCTACTGAAAGCGGATTGTTTGTATCTATTTACTTGTGACATATTAATTGTGCGTATGTTATAATGTCCGTTTATGTGTTCTTCCATTGCCTCTGATCAATATGTATGTTGAATAATGTCTGTTTTCTTATGTCTCTTTACTCTGTCTGCCTGTGACTGTTTATGATGATTGTTTGAGTAGGTATGTTTTGTGTGTTTGCTTGTCTCAGTGTATTTTATTGTCAGTATTATTAATGGACTCTTTTCCCCGCCTTCAAGTGTATTGGGCATACAGGACTAGACCTATATTGTAAAGAACAGTCAGTATCCTGGTAGTCAGTCTCACGCCGGCCACCTTTACCTTCCAGACTCAACCTGCGTTACCCCTTCAAGGCTTGGACGACCTGGGAGCCAAAGTCATTTAAAAAAAAAATTCCGTACTGTCGACACTTGAACCCACAACCTTCCAATCCGCAGGTAAGCGTCTAGCCGCTAGACCACAGGGCTCCCTGTCTGCAGTGTTGTAGACGATTTCAGTATAAGAAGTTGTGCACACAGTTTCTCGTTGACCGTATGGCGTCACCTGGTAGCCGTGACTCACCCTACCGGGCCACAGTTTACCCATGGAGCAGCCATTTACGCTGTTCTCTGAAGATTTATCAATTGTCATTTAATGACTATTCTTTGCATTTAAAAAAAGGTAGTTTGCCTTTGTTGTCCTTTATAGTAGTGACCATACTGGTCGGCTGACCGTAACTTTTGTCATTTTAGTGTGATCTTCAGATGGGCCAGGCGAAAAAAACATTGACCCGATCCGTTATCTGGTGATCATGTGAAATGGCGTGCAGTCACGGCACATGATTATGATGATGATGACGCGGATGATGGTCAGGTGATACCATGGACCAAGAAAAAGAAAAACAAGGTCATCCGATTTTAACTGAATATGGGGGAGAATTGGCTCATAAACAGCATCGTGATCAGAAAGCTGGGGTATTATAGATGATGATATATCTTTCTGCAGTGTTGTGATGATTGATTTTTCTGGAGTGTTGTGATTATGTATTTTTCTGGATTGTTGTGATGATGTTTCTTTCTGGAGTGTTGTGATAATGTATCTTTCTGGAGTGTTGTGATGATGTATCTTTCTGGAATGTTTTGATAATGTATCTTTCTGGAGTGTTGTAATGATGTTTCTTTCTAGAGTGTTGTGAGAATGTTTCTTTCTGGAGTGTTTTGATGATGGATCTATCTGGAATGTTGTGATGATGAATCTTTCTGGAGTGTTGTGATGACGGATCTTTCTGGAAGGCTTGTGATGATGAATCTTTCTGGAGTGTTGTGATGATAGATCGTAGATGGATTTTACATCAATATTTTACATGTTGGCTTTGTGTTAAACCTTTTTTTTTTTAACACTGACAAATAACCCTTGACCCTTTAGGGTCGTGGGGGTGTATTGATGAAAGCACTAGCACATTTAACCCGCCATCTTTCTCTGTCTTATACCTGTCCATTTCTTTATGTTGTCTTTTCAGGTTCTTCTTTGTCCTCCTCTTTTTCGACTCCCATCCCCCCCCCCCACCCCTTTTCAATGTTCCTTGAACCACAGTCTGTGCAATCGAATCATATCTCCTCACGGGCCCAAAACCAAGAAGCTTGAGACGTTCAACCGCTGCCAAGAGAGGCTCCTGGTGTCTTGCAAATTAAAAGTGATGCAATTGTTGATGCAAACGTACCATCTGACTTGACTGTTCAAGTGCGCTTTTGTTTCAGTTTTAAAGTCCACTACAGGAGTGTCGTTCCAGACATCTGGCAGGGGTTCTTTTTTCATGTCTTTAGTGTCTTTCGTCGCATTTTTGTGTTTTTTGTAGCGTTCAAGTTTGTTTCATGCTTCAGCTTTTCTAATTTTTTTTTTTTATTTCGAAGCATTTTGTTGCATTTTATTTTTCTGCAGAAAACGTTTTCTCACATATATGTGTTTTTTTTTTTTTTTTTGGGGGGGGGGGGGGGGGGGGGGGGGGGGTTGTTGTGGTTTTCTAGGCAAATTTCATGGTAAGTATCTTGTCATTGCTACTGAACGGTCAGCTCTCGGTAACACGGTCAAAAAAAAAAAAATACAAACCGTCCTCGGCTAGTATCGAACCTGACACCTCGGCATTACGAAACACGTTCACTACGCCTAAGAAACAGAACTGACTTAACTGACTCTAAGAATGAAAGCATTTTTTTTAAATATTTTTGCACACTATAACAATAAAATGCACTAAGGAGATCAGGTATAGTTCGAGGTAGAGTGGAAACATAATTTCAGTTCTGATCAAATATAAAGTAAGCTAGTTATTTGTGTGTGTGTGTGTGTGTGTGTGTGTGTGTGTGTGTGTGTGTGTGTGCGTGCGTGCGTGCGTGCGTGCGTGCGTGCGTGTGTGTGTGTGTGTGTGTGTGTGTGTGTGTGAAAGATGTTTTAAAGGTGTTTTGTCCATTAAAATAAATTGAAAATTTGTTACCTTCTTCTTTTTTCTCGCGTTCACTGTCTGTAAACAGCGGAAAGTTCTGGTTTTTTGACCACTTCTGGACTGCAGTCCTATTCCAGAACCTGAGTGTTGCGTGTGCATCCGTTTGGCAGATGTGACTATTTGTATGCAGATTGTTGGTTGCTTGCCTCTCAGGCAGATGCACTGCTACTTCAAAGAAAGCTCCCAATTAGTCGACTTTTACGACATGCTTTTTTTGGTAGGCAGTGGGTCTATTCTTGTTTTCCCTATAATAGGGACCCGGAACCCACACGGGGAAATTGTTACCATTTAGTGTGTTTTGGCCCCTTTTTAGGAAGAAAAAAAATGTGCTTCTATTCCAGGAAACATGTCGGCAGCGCTGCTGCCGACAGGAAGATCCTGGATTCGAATTCGCTCGGAGCTTGATTCGACGGCTGACCCAGCCTTTAACGCGTACCAGGTGAGATCCTGGGAAGTAAAGCCGGCCGAGGTGATGTTTTCCACTTCCCCCACCGAGTAACAAGTCCGCTATGCTGCTGACGCCAACAGTCTTGTATAAATAACGTGATGATCTGTTGTCTGTCAGGGCAAAAATAGGTCCACAAATCTGCAGTTCTCGTCCTTTGTAACGTTTCAAGTGTGAACTCGGACTAAAGTTTTCGTTTTTCTTTCATTTCGTATTGTTCCAGGAATTGCGTTTTACATGCCCATCCGTTTTACGAATCTGGCTTATTTGTTTGCATACTGTTGGTTCATCGACTCTCAGGCAGATGCACTTCGACTTCGAAGGAAACACCTGCACACTTAATGGCAGCGACTGTTTCATAATCACACGACCCCATATCCCTGAACAAAACCTAGTTCTTGCAACACGTTATTGATTTGATTCGCTCTTGTGATTGGTCGCTCCGGTAATTCACACTACTTAATTGTTTAATGGAAATTCCATTAAAAGTAACGGCACTAATTTCGTGTGTCACATTATGGATTACTTTTGGCTTTCAGAGAACCGATTTAACCCATTGGGTGTCAGGTAACTTGACCGTCAGAAACAAGCGGGCTATTAGAGATATCCGGGCTTTTAGCAGCATCGGGGCCATTAGGAGGTTAGTTAGATAAGAGGAGACCAAACTCCGATCCAGGTGTGGAACCAAGTGTGACCGACTGACTGACTCGCTGGCTGATTGACTTTAACTAACGAACTAGCCAACTAATCAACAATCTAAGAAAGAAAATTAAACAACTAATTTAGGAACTGAGATATAAATAATTTTTTTTTTAAAGTAAATTTTTTTTTTTAATCGATCACCGGCTGTGAATTCCAGTGGAAGGTCCCGGTTAATCATCCGCTTGGACTTTTGGCTTTCACCTGGACCTGATTTTTGCGTGTACAACCGTTTTTCATTTCCCTGCCTCATGGGCAGCTGTACTCCGACTTCGAAGGAAGACGTCAGGCCTATTTCTAGGTTGACTGTGGCCATTGTTTTGTGTGGGTCGAGACGTTGCCTGATTTGTGTGGTGTCCACTTTGTCTCCTTCTCCGCAGGTATTGCCCTCGGAGTACCCCTTTGGGGCAGCCCCCTGTGGAAGAGTTAGCCCTCAAGGGAAGGCAGGGGCAGATCATGGGCATTCCCCGCCATCCAAGGAGGCTTCCATGTATGCAGAGCCGGCACATGGCGCTCTGGTTCTGGGCTCACCCAAGGAATCGTCACGTCCTTCACATGCCTGCTTAACCTCACAACCGTATCAGGCCTCCCGCTCGACAGGGGCTGCGCCCTCTGGAAGTCAGCGGGGAGCAGCCCGTGGGTTTTGGACTTTTGTGACCACACAGATAGGTACATTCTTTTTTTTCTTCGCAAGTTAGATTTCTTTGACGAGCCGTTAGCCCGACATAATTTTACATCCTGCATCAGGCATATCGTTATCAGTTTTGTCCCAACACTCGGGCGAGTGGGGTCTTTGGGTGTGGACATTCGGTCTTTTTCAGTTCAATACAAATCTTGATGGTCAGATTTTGATTCGTATGATCTAGTTTTGTCGGACAGTTAGGATGGTTGCTGTTGTGGTGTACCTCAGCGCGGTGTTGACGACACTGAGGGTTAACCGAGGATGTACATAAATGGCCAGCCTATGGATGGTTGCTGTTGTGGTGTACCCCAGCGCGGTGACGACGACACTGGGGGTTGACCGAGGATGTACAAGGATGGCAAGCCTATGGATGGTTGCTGTTGTACCTCAGCGCGGTGACGACGACACTGAGGGTTAACAGAGGATGTGCAGTGAACAATGTTCTCTTTACTCCGCAGTCTTTTAACCAAGGGTTGTAATTTTGGCTGTACGTTTGGCAAACCTACTCATGTTCCTAATGAGTTTTGATAACATTTTTCACCCAAGCGTTTGGGGGCGGGCTGATGAGAGCCACAAGGACACATCGCCTCTGGGGGCCGCCGAACTCCGAGATCCCCTGACAGCTCTGTTAATGCTCATTTGAGACATTATCCGTGGCGCACGACGAGGACGTGCTGTAGGGGTCTTGTGTGAGGTTCCGTACAACCAGGATAGTTAAGGACTGGCGCCCGAGTGACGTACGGAGTATCTCCTTATACAAATCATGTTGGGCTTAACTTCCCCTCACGCCTGTGACATAAATCACCGCGCCACAAAAAAAAAAGTAAATAATTATCTAACTAACCAGTCAGCTAAGTTACTACATAACCAGTCTACTAACTAGCTAACTCACTACATAAATAGTCAAAAAACTAGCTAACTTACTAAAAAACTAATCAATTAACTAGCTAACTTACTACATAAATAGTCAACTAACTAGCTAAGTTACTAAATAACCGGCAATCCAACCAGCTAACTTACCACATAACCAGTCAGCCAACCAGCTAACTTACTATATAACCAGCCAACCAACCAGCTAACTTACTACATAACTAGTCAACCAACCAGCTAACTTACTACATAACTAGTCAACCAACCAGCTAACTTACTACATAACCAGCCAACCAACCATCTAACTTACTACATAACCAGCCAAACAACCATCTAACTTACTACATAACTAGTCAACCAACCAGCTAACTTACTACATAACTAGTCAACCAACCAGCTAACTTACTACATAACTAGTCAACCAACCAGCTAACTTACTACATAACCAGCTAACCAACCAGCTAACTTACTACATAACCAAACCAACCAACCATCTAACTTACTACATAACCAGCCAACCAACCATCTAACTTACTACATAACTAGTCAACCAACTATCTAACTTACTACATAACTAGTCAACCAACCAGCTAACTTACTACATAACTAGTCAACCAACCAGCTAACCTACTACATAACTAGTCAACCAACCAGCTAACTTACTACATAACCAGCTAACCAACCAGCTAACATACTATATAACCAGCCAACCAACCATCTAACTTACTACATAACCAGCCAACCAACCATCTAACTTACTACATAACCAGTCAACCAACCATCTAACTTACTACATAACCAGTCAACCAACCATCTAACTTACTACATAACCAGTCAACCAACCAGCTAACTTACTACATAACCAGCCAACCAACCAGCTAACTTACTATATAACCAGCCAACCAACCAGCTAACTTACTACATAACCAGTCAAATAACCAGCCAGCCAACCACCCAGCCAACCAACTAACTTACTAAAAATGACCTAATCAGCCAATTAGCTAAATAGCCAACTAAACAACTAACTAACCAAAGAAAATCTCAACCAGCAAACCAACCAACTAACTGACAGAAGTCCTGCACTGTTCCCTACAGCTTAGCTTTCTTTGGAATGCCACCTCCAACCTGCCAAACCTGGAATCTCTCTACTGCATGTAGAGAAGATGTCTGCAAAACATGTCCGGTATTCTGTAGTGCCTGTCCACGTGGGTAAAGCTCTGATTCCCCAGTCTTGAATGTTTTGTACATCCAGCTTCGGAGTCTTCTGTGTCCAGTTCACTATCTAAATATAATTAAGCTTGATTGCCTTTTTGGACTATTATCTGGAAGGAAAGTGCTCCAAACAGTTTTAATGGCCGCCTTTCTGATCTGGTAGCTTTGCTGCCTGCTTTGTTCCAAACGTACTGGTGTTACCTTTCCTTTAAAGTAAACAAGGCAGGTCGAGAGAAGGATCAAGATGCATGGCTAACATATGGTCTCTACAATACTACCCAGGCTTTGTGATAAGGAGAAGAAGAACTACTTTTCTTAACATGGGAGTTTGTTGCTAGTCACACTCGCCATCGCCATAGACTATAAGTTGCATGCCTCCTCAGAACACAATATAACACTATCGTCTTGCGGAGAGGTGTCAATGATGATCCAAGTTTTATTGTCTTCACAAGTGCACCCTTTATCTGCCTGTTTTAGTATGACATCCAATTTTTGCTAACAACAGCAGGCAGCCAATTCATTGAGAAACAGAAAATCAAATGATTTGGTCATTTAGTAAGAGTTGAGTTTATTCAGGAACCGACATCACAGCACTTGAGTCATTTCCATAGGCGCTCCATCCCCATCTTCAGCAGCTAGCGTTGAGTTCCGATACTAATGGTGCCAGGAGCATTCTGATTAAACGTTCGTCTTGCCTATCCTCTAAGCCTCGAGCATCTGCCAGAACCTCTCGTCATTCCCCAAACCCCTGCCCTTTTTTGCATCAATCTCGCCAGACTGTGGCGATCCATCTGCTTCTCCGAACTGTACACGCTCTTCCTCAAGGCACTAACCACGTCTGCCCAATCATGCATCAGTGTTCCTCCAAGTTGTGCAGAGCCAGCCAGTCTGTATGCCTGTTCATTTCCCAATACACCGGCGAAACCCAGAGAAAAAATCCAGAAAAGTTAGCAAGAATGTAGCCAGAACAGCTACCATTGCAGGCGCTACACATGAACGGATCTGAAGTGAAAGCAAGAGGCCCTCCTAAGAGAATATGGATTGATGACATTAAAGAGCTTCTACATCGACATGGAATGACAATAGCCATTGCTGCAAATGAAGCAATGGATTGCCAACTGTTCCTCCCCACATCGTCCCACATTTCAGGGGTATTAGATCTTCTATAGCACAGTCTGCGTGGTCAGCTGAACCATTTGATTCAACAGAGATCTAAGCTTGTTGAATTGTAGCTTCTTATCTTAGTGTTTACCGTTATATATTGCTTGCACTACAGATTAATCATCTGTCAGTATGGCCATGTCTGACTCACAACTGCATTCACTTAGTATTATTTTTTTAACTATCTAACTACGTAACTAACTGACTGACTGACTAACTAACCGACTAACTGAGTGATTGACTGACTGACCGACCGACCAACCTTAACCAATCTAGAACTTGACCAATCAACCATTTAACTGATTTATAGACTAAATGACTGACTGACTGACCGACCAACCAACAACCTAACATACCAACCAGCTATCTGACTGACTGACTTACCAGTCAACTGATAAATAACCAACCAACCAACAATCTGACGAACTGACTGACTGTCTGACTAGCAGATCGAACAAGCACCCAACCAACCAAGTAACTATCTAGATAACTAACTAAAACATTTCAACTGTACGACAAGCGAATGCGAAAATAATACCTAAGCTTTTATTTTTATTTATGACAGTCATTGACATTTAAAACTGCGACAATCGAAGGGCCGTTGGGTGACAGACAATGAGAAAAAGCTTTCAGTACGGCGGGAGTTCTGGGAGTCGTTCATTGTCTTCTGTGAGGTCGCTTTTCCGCTCGTTACAGGTAATTGGAGACGCCGAGAGAGCAGATACATTGGTTTGGTTTGAACAACGGATCAACATCAGGGCACAAAGGTAGCAACCCATAATTGCTCCTTTCTACTTCTAGTTAAACCGGTGTCCAAAAAATCTCAAAGCAGTGCACGAACTCCGTGGCACCGGCGATGATCCTGAACTACTTGGGTAGATTTTTAACTCCACATTTTGCCCGGGCAGCACCGTTAGGCTACTCTTTTCGAATTCCGACTGCCAAGACATTTGTTTTATGTGAGCAGCATTACACACGGGGGTTCGGTCTTACTACCCAGAGACCAGGGGAAATTATTAGAAGTCAACGTGAAAAAATCCCAGCCCTCACCGGGGCATTCACTACTCGAGGCGGACGCCATGCCTCAAGACCACTCAGCGCCCCACCCCACCCCACCCCCCACCCAGCCCTTTTTTCCCCACAGAGAGCGCTGAAGCGTGGAAAGGGGAGTAAGTAATTGATATTTTTAATCTTTATATCAAGACTGAGTTATGAGTTTTGATTTAGGTCATCTTCAAGGCACTCCAGACACGTCCATTGGTGCCCAGATCCCCCTTCAACATATACATCAGCGTCCCGCAGTTGATAGTCCCAGTCGTATGTTGGTTGACAAGACTTTTCGTGCGTCCAGTGTGCTTCTCGTGCCTGGCTGTGCCGATCCTTACTCCCAGTTCTTACACTCTTAGCAAAGATATGGATGTGCTGCTTCCAAAATCATTCGAACGTCCTACCTCTCTTATGGCGTTTACAATAGCTGCATGATCAATGAGCCGGCCCTCTGTAACTAAGGCAGAGCCGGCTAATCTTTCAGTTCTTTCATTGCCAGCAACACCCGCATACCCTAGTACAAAGATAAAGGTAACTAAACGTGCAGTAGAGTTTAGCAATGACTCCAACAAGTGTCTGCGTACAAAGCCAGCCTTGACCCGCCTGATCATGCTCCTGCAATCACTCAGCACACACACACGTGAGAATAGCCCTGCGAGGTTATCACGGTTTTCATTATTGTCGTATTTGTCGTTGCCATCATCTACAATATCCCCTTCTGCTTTCCGGGCCGCATTGTTTTTAGATGTGGTCGGGTGTTGTGTGGGAATAGGTCTACTGCCTCCCTATGAAGCGTGTCGTGATAGGATATGTTGGTTCGAGAGGGGCAGATATGGCATCTCTACTGTGAATCTTAACACACTGGCTCCATTAGGGTCAAACCTGGAAAGAAAATTCGGAGGTAGAGGAAGAGAAGAAGAACACGAAGAAAAAAACAGAAGAAGAAGAAGAAGAGGAAGAAAAAGGCAGTAAAAGAAGTATATTCTTACCCCTCCCCCTTCCTCCCCCGTGCGCCTTCTGGGACCTCGTGTGGGGGTTTGCAGGGGGCGAATTGACCCACTGTCAGTTAACAATTATGAATTAATAAAATAACAGAAAGTGTATTGATGGGCACTCATAGAAAGAAGTAGAAAGATAGAAGAACACACTAGACAACATAAACATCGAAAGCTATAGTTACCGTGCCGGGAATTGAACCTGTCACCTCCAGACGGCGTGTGCGCCTCGCCATGGATACAAGTACACTAAGAACATGATCAACTAGGCACCCCCGTCGGTTAACAAGCATGTTGTAAATTGCATGTTCTGAAATGGCAAGACAGGAAGAAAGAAAAAGTTTCATTACATAACTTACAAAGATATATATTATCAAGAGAATTTAGGAAAACAAGCTCTCAGTCGAGTCCGTTCTCTCAATATATCGCTCTGTCTCTCTCTATCTATATCTTTATCTCTCTCTTTCTCTCTTTCGCTCTTTCTCTTTGTCTTTATGTGTTTCCTGAACATCAGACACAGAGATCCATAATGCCAAGAGAATTGAGAAAAAGCGCTTAGTCTTGTTCTCTCTCTCTATATCTCTCACACTGTCTCCTTCTCTCTCTCTCTCTCTCTCTCTCTCTCTCTCTTTCTCTCATTCTCTTCGTCTGTATGTGTTGCCTGAACATTAGACACAAAGATCCATAATGCCAAGAGAATTGAGAAAAATGCGCCCTCTCTCGCTCTCTCCCTCTCTCTCTCTCTCTCTCTCTCTCTCTCTCTCTCTCTTTCTCATACACGCAGTTGGTAGAACCGATTTACATTGGTAACATGGTATACATTATGATAATAGTAGATATGTAACCACTAGAAGTAATTGATACACACACACACACACACAGACGTACATAGCACCGCAGATTTTGAAGAATGATAACTCTTACATATTGACACATTTTTAAGGAACACACATATAACCACACACATAGAAACACACACACACACATACAAACATGCGTACAATCATACGCAAGTCCTAAAACCTGACTAACCAACAGTCAGGCACGGAGAGTAAGAGAGAGAGAGAGAGAGAGAGAGAGACAGAGAGAGAGAGGAGGCGGAGGAGAGAAAGAAAATAGAATAGAAATCTCACAGCACTAATAACAGAAACTCCACACCGGAAACTCATAATGGCGCGTCTCCATGGCAACGAGCCTGCAATTTCAGACAGTAATTATTTTCAACTATGGCGAAGTTCCAGTCTTCCCTGCCACGTGCGGCTGTGCGCCCCTTATTGTACGCAATAACACGTGTTCAAGCAACCGGAAGCCGGCCTGAGATGCTTTCAGGAAGCCGGCACGCGACTTTTAAATAAGGCTGATTGCTGATTGTGACAGGAATCAGCCCTTTTTGAAATTCATGTAGTTTTATTGAAATGTGTTTTCTTTGTTTTCCAGGCGTTGGTCAGGTTTGGGTTTTTAGGGAAGACATATTTGGGGAAGCCAAAGCTTTTTGTTCGGGCACGGTCTCAACTTTATTTAAAAAGACATTATTCCCAGAGGAAATTGTTGTTTCATAGAACTGTAGTATATTCGCGTGCTTCAGTTTGTCTTCGGGTTTAATTCATTGTGAGATCTTTCATGGGCCGGTCTGTCTGTCTGCCCGTTAGTCCATCCGGCCGTCTGTCCGTACGTCTGTAGCATTGTCTTCTAACAATATATCTGTCTAAATCTGCCCGGCCCGTCTGCTATCTATCTATCTATCTATCTATCTATCTATCTATCTATCTATCTATCTATCTATCTATCTATCTATCTATCTATCTATCTATCTATCTATCTATCTATCTATCTATCTATCTATCTATCTATCTATCTATCTATCTATCTATCTATCTATCTATCTATCTATCTATCTATCTATCTATCTATCTATCTATCTATCTATCTATCTATCTATCTATCTATCTATCTAACTTTCTATCTATTTATCTAGCTATCTATTTATCTGTCTGTCTGTATGCCTGTCTCTCTTTCTCTCTCCATCCATGTTTCTTTCATTTCGTGTACCTGTGTTGCTTCTCAATCTATAGGGCTGTCTGTCTGTGCCTCTGACTGTCTATAAGTTACTGCACTGGCTTGCCAGTGTAGCTAAATACCTACTTTCCAGCACGCCTAACTACCCCTCCCAGTTATGCCTATTGCTGCACCTGTAACTCAATCTCGTACCTACCGGAGACATGATGCAAACCTCATAGTTGTCTAGGTCAACTGGTACTCAGAGGGGTAGGAAAGGTGACTGGGCGTTTCTGTGGCCAAGTGGTCAAACGCTTTTCCTCGCGCTCTGGAGGTCATGGGTTTCTTTACCTGTAAACTCGACCAGGAAATGTATGTTTATTTAAAACATCAGCCAAGTAGCCATTCGAACCCGTGTCCACTGCATCGGCGGCTGTTTTCTACTTTGTTTTTTCTGTATATTTCTCTTCTTTTTTTTTTTCTTTGTCTTCTTCCTAATCCAACTCTTCTTCTTCTTCTTCTTCTTCTTCTTCTTCTTCTTCTTCTTCTTCTTCTTCTTCTTCTTCTTCTTCTTCTTCTTCTTCTTCTTCTTCTTCTTCTTCTTATTATTATTATTATTATTATTTATTATTATTATTATTATTACTAATATTATTATTCTCCTTCTCCTCCTTTTTCCTCCATTTTATTATTATTATTATTATTGTTATTATTATAAAATAATAACATTTAAATAATATTATTATTCACCTTGCCCTTTTTCGTCTTCCTCCTTCTCCTCCTTCCTCTTTCTCTTCTTTTTCTTCTTTTTCTTAAAATTCTTAGTCTTCTTCTTCTTTCTTCTTCTTCTTTGCGTTCACCAGCTGTAAACTCTGGCGGAAAGTTTTGGTTGTTCGTCCACCTCTGAACTACAGTCCTGTTCCAGAACTTTGGTGCTGCGTGTGCATCCGTTTGACAGATCTGACTTATCTGTATGCAGACTGTTGGTTCTTTGCCTATCAGGCAGATGCAGTCCGTCTTTGAAAAAAGGTCCCAGTCAGTCGACTCTTACGACATGCTTTTGTGTAGGCAGTGGGTCTATTCTTGTTTTCGCTATAACAGGACCCCAGAACCCACACGGGGATTATTATTATTCTCCTCCTTCCATTCCTTGTTTTTTTATATATCATCTACTTCCTTCATTTCCTTCTCATCCTCTTTCCTCCTCCTCCTCCTCTTCTTATTCTTCCTATTTTTTTAATTATTATTATTGTTTATTATTATGAAAATTATATTTTTTTTTTATTATTCCCCTTGCTCTTTTTTATCTTCCTCCTTCTCCGCCTCCATCTTTTTCTTTTTCTTCTTCTTGTTTTTCTTCTTCCTCCTCTTCTTCTTCTCTTATTATTTTTATTATTTTTTTTAATTTTATTATTATTATTATTATTATTATTATTATTATTATTATTATTATTATTATTATTATTATTAATATTATAATTCTTTTTCATTTTCCTTCTTTATCTTTCACTTCATTCTTCTCCTATCTTCTCCTATTTCTTTTTTATCTTCTTTTTATTGTTGTTATTAATATTATTGCACTTGTTCTTCTTCTCTTTTTATTCTTGTTATTATTATTATTGCACTTGTTCTTCTTCTCTTTTTTTTTTTTTTTGTTATTTTTATTATTATTTCATTTGTTCTTATTCTCTTTTTATTGTTGTTATTATTATTTTTGCACTTGTTCTTCTTCTCTTTTTATTGTTGTTATTATTATTATTATTATTGCATTTGTTCTTCCTCTCTTTTTTTTTCTTGTTATTATTATTATTGCACTTGTTCTTCTTCTCTTTTTATTGTTGTTATTATTATTATTATTATTATTGCATTTGTTCTTCTTCTCTTTTTTGTTGTTGTTATTATTATTTTTGCATTTGTTCTTCTTCTCTTTTTATTGTTGTTATTATTATTATTGCACTTGTTCTTCATCTCTTTTTATTGTTGTTATTATTATTATTGCATTTATTCTTCTTCTCTTTTTTTTTGTTGTTATTATTATTATTGCACTTGTTCTTCTTCTCTTTTTATTCTTGTTATTATTATTATTATTTTATTTGTTCTTCTTCTCTTTTTATTGTTGTTATTATTATTAATGCATTTGTTCTTCTTCTCTTTTTATTGTTGTTATTATTATTATTGCACTTGTTCTTCTTCTCTTTTTATTGTTGTTATTATTATTATTGCACTTGTCATTCTTCTCTTTTTATTGTTGTTATTATTATTATTATTATTGCACTTGTTCTTCTTCTCTCTTTTTTTCTTGTTATTATTATTATTGCACATGTTCTACTTCTCTTTTTATTGTTATTAATATTATTATTGCACTTGTTCTTCTTCTCTTTTTATTGTTGTTATTATTATTATTGCACTTGTTCTACTTCACTTTTTATTGTTGTTATTATTATCGTTGTCCTCTTCCTCGTTATTCTTTTTCTTCATTTTTGTTCCTTCTTTTTACACATCACACTCCACCTCTTGCTATGACAAAAAGCAAATAATTTTTGATGTGGCTGTAGGGGTGTAAGGATCATCTTAATTTCTTCAAGTTATTCTTGCTGGCGTTCTTCCATGTTTTTAGTGTTCATTCCCTTGCTCCGTTGTCCATTCTTTTTCTTCAGCATACATTTCTGTGGAAGTTGGTTCCAAGCCATTCTCTTCTTTTCAAAGCCTATGCCGTGTGGTGTTGGCAGTCATGTCTATCCACAGCCTTCTGTCTGGTGTACTTTCAGTCAACTCTGACACAGATGATCCTCCATGCCATGTGGTGTTGGTAGTCATGTCTATCCACAGCCTTCTGTCTGGTGTACTTTCAGTCAACTCTGACACAGACAATCCTCCATGCCATGTGGTGTTGGTAGTCATGTATACCCACAGCCTTCTGTCTGGTGTACTTTCAGTCAACTCTGACACAGATGATAATTTATGCCATGTGGTGTTGGCAGTCATGTCTATCCACAGCCTTCTGTCTGGTGTACTTTCAGTCAACTCAGACACAGATGATCCTTGATGCCATGTGGTGTTGGTAGTCATGTATATCCACAGCCTTCTGTCTGATGTACTTTGAGTCAACTCTGACACAGATGATCCTCCACGCCATGATGTCAGACTGGCCAGCATCACCTTGCTTGGTTTTCCTCTGCCTCTCCTCCCCTCCAACTTTCCTACTGTCACCATGTAATACAGTTGTGTCCTTCTCATCACTTGACCAAAGAATCTAGACTGACTCTTTTTGGTGTCGGCAATCAGTTCTCTTCGTGACTCAATTTCAAGACTTCCTCATTACTCTTGCTATCTGTCCACTATATTCTTATCATTCGTCTATAAAACCACATTCTCGTCAGACGACACAGCCATCTTAACTGTTGTTCTTTAATAAACTGTGTAAAAGTAAAGTAGAGCAACGTTTTCCACGCCTTTCAGGCGTATTTGGGTTTAAGGGCTAGACCTATATTTTATATATCAACGGCACAAGATTGGTGATGTGGTCAGCATCCCGTCGGCCACCTTTACTTCCCCGAACTACACCCGGTACCCACTCAAGGCTGGGTCGACCTAGGAGCCAAGGTCATTTTTGCAAAAGTCCGGCTCCGCCAGGGAGCGAACCTACGATCTTCCGATCCCCAGGCGAGTAGCTAGCCACTCGGCCACGGCGACTCAATAACTGGTATGACTGGCTGCAAGTTCCTTTGATAAGGTAGTCGATACTTTATCTTTCTATCTTCCATTTGCTATTCATCAACTCAAAAAGGCCAGACACAAGTCATCTCAGTACTACACAACAGACAAGAAGAAAAACAACAAATGAAGAAGGAAATGGTCCACAAATATCCACCTCTCATATTTCAACATCCTGGGGGTCCGTACAAGAACGACCCGGCTCAAATTGTGAATAATGATGACGTTGACGAGTTTGCGGCAAATCACCACATTTTGTCCTACAGCGGAACAGATTTCAGCCCAACCGAGTGGTCAGCGCGCTGTTGTCTGTGTCATCTTCCACTTTAGAACACAAATACTGCAAGTATTTTCACCTTAGGGTTCGCACGCCGGGGAGTCTTTGGAGAAGTTCCCACAATTAACAAGGTCTCCATTCTGATTCGGCTTCCATTGTAAGACAGTCTGTAGTCGTGTCGGGTTACAGAGACGGATTCAACTGGTGGAGATTGGACAGTAGAGGACCCAGGAACATTGTCCCGCAGGACACCCTGGTGGTAACTTTGTTGTAGCGAGGTTGTTTCTCATAGACAGGTGTGGCAATTAATTAGGTTTTAAAATAGTTTGCTTTTGGTTCAATGAAACAGTTTGTCTTTAAAACACGAATTTTTTTTACATGAGCTTTGGCAGTGACACGGGACAGAAGGAAATGGATGACTAAAGTGTGAACCCCATATATATAAATTTTTATATTTTGTCACACGGCCATGAAAATGATGTTGATGATGATCACGATAAGGAGAAGAAGGATCACGGTGAGGAGGAATGGGATCATGATAAGGAGGATGAGGATCACGATGAGGAGGAGGATAACATTGTGGAGTAGGATCACGGCGAGGAGGAGGAGGATCACGATGGAGAGATGGATCACGATGAAGAGGAGGATCACGATGAGGAGGAGGATCACGATGTCGAGTAGGATCACGATGAGGAGGGGGATAACGATGTGGAGGAGGATCAAAATAAGGAGGTGAATCCCGATGGGCAGGAGGATTACGATAATGAGGAGGGTCACGATGATCAGGAGGATAACGATGAGGAGGAGGATCACTATGTGGAGAAGGATGATCACGATGCGGAGGAGGATTACGATGAGGAAAAGGATCACGATGAGAAGGAGGATCACGACGTGGAGAAGAATCACGATGAGGAGGAGGATCACGATGAGAAGGAGGATCACAATGAGAAGGAGGATCACGACGTGGAGGAGGATCACGATGAAGAGGAGGATCACGATGTGGAGGAGGATCACTATGTGGAGAATAAATACGATGTGGAGGAGGATCACGATGTGGAGGAGGATCGTGATGTGGAAGAGGATCACGATGTGGATTAGAATCACGATGAAGAGGAGGATCAGGATGAGGAAAAGGATCATGATGAGAAGGAGGATCACGACGTGGAGGAGGATCACTATGAGGAGAAGGATCACGCTGAGGAGGATCACGATGAGGAGGAGGCTTACGATGTGGAGAAGGATCACGATGAGGAGGAGGATCACGATGAGAAGAAGGATCACGATGAGGAGGAGGATCACGATGAGGAGAAAGATCACGATGAGGAAATGTATCACGATGATGAGGAGGATCAAGATGGGGTGATGGATCACGATGGGAAGGAGGATCACAATGTGGAGGAGGATCACGATGTGGAGGAGGATTACGATGAGGAGAAAGATTACGATAAGGAGAAGGATCAAGATGTGGAGGAGGATAACAATGATGAGGAGGATCACGATGAGGAGGAGGATCACGATGAGGAGGAGGATCACCATGTGGAGGAGGATCACGATCAGGAGGAGGATCACGATGAGGAGGAGGATCACGATGATGAGGAGGATCACGATGAGGAGGAGGATCACGATGAGGAGAATGATCACGATGAGGAGGAGGATCACCATGTGGAGGAGGATCACGATGAGGAGGAGGATCACGATGATGAGGAGGATCACGATGAGGAGGAGGATCACGATTAGGAGAATGATCACGATGAGGAGGAGGAGTAGATTCGCGATGATAATGATGATGAGAAGGAGGATCACGATAAGGAGGATCACAATAAGGAAAAGGATCACGATGATGAGGAGGATCACGATGGGGAGATGGATCACGATGAGGAGGATTATCACGATGTGGAGCAGGATCACAATGTGGAGGAGGATTACGATGTGGATTAGGATCACGATTAGGAGAAGGATCAAGATGTGGTGGAGGATCCCGATGATGAGGAGGATCACGATGATGAGGAGGATCACGATGAGGAGTAGGATCACGATATGGAGGATGATCACGATGAGGAGGAGGAGGAGAACCGCGATGAAATTAATTATAAAGAGGAGGATCACGATGAGGAGGAGGAGGAGAACCGCGATGATGAGGAGGAGGAGGAGGAGGAGGAGGATCACGATTAGGACGAGGATGACGTTGAGGACAAGGATCCCGATGAGAAGAAGGATCACGATGAGGAGGAGGACCACGATGAGTAGAAGGATGATCACGATATGCAGGATGATCACGTGAGGAGGACAATCACAATGAGGAGGCGGAGAACCTCGATGATAATGATGATGATGATGAGGAGGATCACGATGAGGAGGAAGTGGAGAACCGCGATGATGATGAGGAGGAGGAGGATCACGATGAGGAAGAGGATCACAATGTGGAGAAGTATCACGATGTGTATAATGAGGAGGGCCGCGATAATGATGAGGAGGAGGATCAAGATGAGGAGGGGAAGGAAGAAGATCACGATAAGAAGGAGGAGGGATATCACGATGAGGAGGATTAGGATCACGGTGAGGATGAGAAGGAGGATCACGATGTGGAGGAGGAGGAGGACCGCGATGATGATGATGATGTGGAGGATCGCGATGAGGAGGAGGATTATGCTGGTAAGGCTATACAGGAAGCTGTGACAGGCCAGTTATCCTAAGTAAAAGACCTTTTTCCCCGCCTTGAGGCGAATTGGGCATATAAGGCTAGACCTTTATTTTATAGACCAGTTGGCACTTGGTGGGTGATGTGGTCAACGTGACTCCCACAGTGTTTACTTCCCAGCATGTATCCATTAGAGGTTGTTTCGATCTGGGAGCTACTTGAGTTTTCCTGTCACAGTTTGTGCTGTCTGTAGTAATCCGTTGATGAAGACTTTGGTTTTAACGTTCGGTTGTATTTATGTGCACATTTGCCATACAAAAAATTTAAATAATTATAATATTGATAATTCTTCTTTTTCTTCACTTCCATCATTTACCTCAGCGAGATGTTGTGGGGATGTAAGGATAGTTTGTGCGCTTTTTCGAATGCATTGTACGAGTTGGTGTTGATTTCTGTTAGGTTGCTCCTGATATTGTCGCTACATTTCTTGCGTGGTCTTCCTCTTGCTCTGTGTTCATTATATTTCTTCAGCTTGGCTCTCTGTGGCAGCTGGTACCAGGGCATTCTCGTCAGGTGGCCAAACCAGCTCATTTTTTAAAATGATTTGTATGACTGGTTTCATTTTTTCATTCCGTCTTCTTCTGATTTCTTTATTCATGATTGTATCTCTTGTCACACCGGCAGCTTCCCTAAGACATCTCATCTCTGTTAAGATCTTTCGCTCATTTGGCACTAGTAGCACAATCTCGGCCCAAAAAAAAAAACGTTCTGAGATTTGCTTTGGTTGACTGAGATATCTTTCTAGGTGTCAGAAGCTGTGTTGTTTTTCCCATAACCTGACTTGCTTTCGCACATCATACGTTGATTTCTCTAACCATTCTTCCATCCGAGGTGAAAAATGACCCTAGATATTTAAATTCGCTCGTTTATTTCTGTGTTGTTTACTTTAATTGCGTCGCA
The DNA here is from genome assembly GCA_905116865.2 of Candidula unifasciata. NCBI lineage: Eukaryota > Metazoa > Mollusca > Gastropoda > Stylommatophora > Geomitridae > Candidula > Candidula unifasciata. The sequence goes on along the minus strand of CAJHNH020003641.1, from coordinate 34,769 downwards.
GTCCTGAGACAAGTAAAAGCGGACAGCGTGATGCTGACCATATCATCCACCATAGGGATCGTCGCCGGAGCAACAGATGTCGTGCTCTGTGCAACGCTCTCGGCAGGCAGCTGCTTTTCTGTGGAGAGAGTGAGGCATATGAGATAAAACCCGCTGCAATGACGTTAGTCTTCTCACCTGTACCTATACCTTTACCCACCAAGTGCTGATTGGTCTATAACAGTGAATCATAAACTGTGCACCGCGGCGTCTCAGGGAGCCACGACCTCTTCACAGGAGCGCCGCGAAATATTCGAAGATACACATGTTTTTTATCTTCAGATCTCTTACATACGAACAGTTATACTTTTACTTGTTTGTTTGTTTTAGTATCCAGAAGCCATGAGTTGTTAACCTTTAGGCCCGGTATTATGGATATCGCAACCTTTCGGTCTTGATTCCATTGTAAATACCGTAAATCTGGGAGAAATGTGGCTTTGCTGCCTACCCCAGGGATTAAACCCAGACCACAAGGAGTTCGTCACCCAGTCTCCGCGCAATCCGGTTTTGCCAACTACGCTAGAGAGCCGGGCATACTTTTACTTAGGTTAAGGCCCCGAGGAAAAACTTCAATTTATAAAAAGGCGCCACGACTAAGAAAAGTATATGTCTAGCCCTACATGCCCAGTAAGCCAGTAGGCGTGGAAAAAGGGTCCTTTACTTTTTTTTTTTTTTTTTTGGCGGTAACTTAAGCCCTGCTGTTCAATCTGTGTCAGTGCTCAGCCCATGACCAGTTGTTGAAACGGGACTGATTTAGTAATCCAAAGAAGTGATTTCTTGACAGACGGTGCCCTTGGTCTCAATGAAAGAGAAAACATCTTAACAGCAAATGGGGTCGTTATGGGCTGAAATGGGATCTTCATGTCTCCTGAATGGGCCACAGTTTGGCGACAGACTGCATCAACGATGGAGTCGCGTCCCTTTTGAGGCCCTATTCTTCTGAAACCCCTGGAGAGTGTTGCTTTGACCTTCGCGTTTTCAGGTAAACGAGGAGCTGGTCTCGGCTTTCAAGAGGTAAAGATGGGCCGGGAAATTAAGAGAGGTGGAATGGCGAATGAATCAATTTGACACTGAAATGATAGGGTGAGGAGCAATTCTGGTTTCAGGGGGAGAGAAGACAATGAAATGGAATCACCGGGGAATGGGTCAGCGGGTTATAGTGATGAGTCCGGCGGTATGGTCGGATGGTTTGTAATACAACAGACATGATGGATCATGTCAGAAGTCACGGATGAAATGCTTGGTGGCAGGTCAAGGTGGAATCAGTGGGCGACTGAAGGAAAAGGACTTTGTATTCGAAAGGATTGCGAGTAGAGTACTGTTGTCGTCGTCGTCTTTTTCTTTATAGCCGTCATCATCAACACCACCATCGTCATCAAAATCAACACCACCAACAACATCATCACCATCATCAACGCCATAATTAACAACAGCATGATAATCTTCATCATCATCATCATCATCCTAATCATCATCCTCATCTTCATCAACATCATTTCCCGGGGCCCTGTTAGAGCGAAAACAAGAATAGATCCACTGCCTACCCAAAAGCATGTCGTAAGAATCGACTAATTTTGATCTTTCTTCGAGGTCAGAGTGCATCCGCTTGAGAGGCAAGGAACCAGCAGTCTGCATACAAATGAGTCAGCTATGTTAAAACGGATGCACACGCAAACTCAGGTTCTGGAAAAGGACTCCAGTCCAGAAGTGGATCAACAACAACTTTCCGCCAGAGATTACAGCTGGTGAACGCGAAGAAGAAGAAGATCATCATCATTATCATCATCATCGTCGTCGTCAGGCTTATCAGGATGATTAACGAAATTTGTCGATAGTAATGCTCAAATATCGCAGCCATGCTTTAAACCGACACATAAACAACAAAACGCATCCTTACCATTATTATAATTATCACCATTTCCCTCATCATCCATGTTATTAGTGTCAACAGGGACCCAAGCCTGCTTTAAATGAGTAATAATTGTAATAATAATAATAATAACTATAATAACAGCAATAAATGAACGGCAAATAAACATACCTACAATAATGTGAAACACACAAAAAAAATATTGAGCTTAAACAAGATTTGGACGGGCCTGGGGGGGGGGGGGGGGGGGGGGGGGGGGGGTGGGGGGGTGTAGCTTTCTTTAAGTGCCTAATAATTAAAACAATTGCTTGATGTCATATTTAAAAAAAAAATATGAAATAATTGAAATGTACAAAGTGTAGTAAGAAAATAAGTTGCGTGTACTCACCACAAAGTGTATTTAGAAAAAAGTTGCGTGCACTCACCACAAAGTTTATTTAGAAAAAAGTTGCGTGCACTCACCACAAAGTGTATTTAGAAAAAAGTTGTGTGTACTCACCATAAAGTGTATTTAGAAAAAGGTTGCATGCACTCACCACAAAGTGTATTTAGAAAAAAGTTGCGTGTACTTACCATAAAGTGCATTTAGAAAAAGGTTGCGTGTACTTGCCACAAAGTGAATTAGGAAAAAGGTTGTGTGTACTCACTTTGTGTTTGGAAAAAGGTTGCGTGTACTCACCACACAGTGTATTTAGAAAAAAAAGGTTGAAGTTTAGTCTTCAGCGCGTTGAGAGCCAAAGCTTTATTACAGATGCCACTTTCAGCCAAAATGACTGCTGACGCTCTGAAAAGTTACTTGTTGTTAGCTAGGTTTTGCTGATGCAAATTCCTTATTTTTGAACCCAGAATCCAAAGGTTATGTCGCTCAGCTACCGAGGTAAGTGCTTACTGCGAAGCTGTGAGCTGTGGGTTTCACATGGAATATGTTTTCTGTTGGGCCGAGAGTCCAAAAATTCCGTCACCCAGCTACTGGAGTGAGTGCTTGGTGCGACACTTTGAGCTAGGGATTTTTAGGAGACACAATTTATTTCTGATATGCCTGCGCCGTGTTAATGGCTGCACGAAAGAAACTGCTGGCTGATTGTATTCAGAATGGCCTATACAATTTGGGTGTAATGTCAGCTTTGAGAGACACTGGATAATAACGTGACAACTGGATAGATCAGTGGGAAAAGGGGTAAAGGCAGACCAAGAGAGATGATGCTGGATGGGCTGAAACGATGGCATGGAGGAATATCAACAAGAGAGCTGTTCCAGTCAACCAGGAATAGTGATCTGTGGAGACGCATGGGCGCCTACGCCTTCGCCAGCACATGAGGATGATTGTGATGAATGTCAGCTTGAATGATTGACCATTTTCGCTGAGAGTTGCATTTCTAATGTGGGACTGTTAGTGTTGGCCCATCTGTATTTATGCAGCGTTTGAGTCGTGGTGTTCAATATGGCTTACATGTGGGCTGGTGAAATAACTTACGTAACAATTTTACGTGTGCATAGCCGACTTATCATGCCCGACTACTTTACCTGTTGGCTTTGGCGCCTTTAGCAACTACAATATACATTTACAGGTGCGCATATTTTTGGATTGTGCCAGGTTTTTCAAATGCAACAGTGAGGGACATTTCATTTGATTTTCACTAGCACAGGAAGCTAGTAAGTATGGGGAAACCCGATTGCAGTGAAGATGAAACCCCCTCTAAGACTGGCGAGAATGATGCCCTGGGTGTAACCAGAGGGTTCGGCCGACACATTGCGCTTAGGGGAGAGGCAAGACGGACATACAACCAGACTGGCACCATTAGTATTGGAACTCTGACTGACGGCTAACTGACTTTCTACCCCACCAGGACATCACACAAGCGATAAACACCCGATGACACAATGTGTCACCACGGGGATGAGGATCACCGTGGAGAGGTCCCAGAAACCGCGTTCAGACAATTGGCCATATTTTTTATTTATTTATATTGCGACCCCTAGCAAAAGCCAGGATGGGGCTTCAAATAACAAAAAATTTCATCCTAAAAAGGATAATTTACATTACTATGCATCGATTGGAACTCTGCGTTGGCTGCTGAGAATATAAGGGAGCGCGTACGGGAATTCCCAGAGTGCTGCGATGTCAGTTCTTAACACGACTCAACTCGAATGACTGCTGCCTTATGCATTCTTACCTTGTGTGCGCAAGCATTAACGTTTAGCTGGGCTGACAAGTTTTTCATTAGTTTTCATAATCGACAGTGAAGGACATTTTATGTGATTATCACGGCCACAGAAACGGTGTAGTCACAGGGTAACCCGCCTGTATTGATGCTGGAACCTCTTCTCAAAACGAACGACTATGTAGGTTCGAACTCAATACTTTTGAGCCTGTAGGCAAAGCTTCTTTCTACTTCGTTGCATCAGTCTTGTTTGTCTATTTTGGGTGAAAGGGGAAAATAAAATTTAAAAAAACCGCTGCGGTGCTTTCGTAATATATCCTACCCCAAATGTTGTCACAGGACATTCCAACATTTTAGAGGATGGTAAGACTGGGTTTCCCGGCTTTCAGATGCTTTTAACGACCTTAAAACATTTAGAACTGGCCCTAACCCCAACCCACCTACATTCCGCGAGATAGAGAGCAGCCTAGGTCTCACGACTGCATGCAGCCTATCTACCACTCGCTGAAATATTAGACTGCCCCGTGACTTGTGGATTTACCCTGTTTGGAGTAGGATATTTAGAAAGCACCATCACTGCCCCCTAACAAGCATGTTGTAATAGGAGACTAATAAGGTGTTTTCTGCAATCGGATGTGTTGGACCGAATGATATCACAGCCTAGCAGTAAACCACAACTAGAATTTCAAAGGTGAACACAGCAACAGATGAAGAATGCGGTTGAACTTTCCCAACCGAAGACAACCTTTTAATACTGCTACCACATCAATCACGTTCAACAACTCTGATCGCCCCCGCCAGTTGGTTAAGCACTAACAGAAAGAAGAATCTCCAAACTAAGAGAACGACTTTCATTTTATGACAGGCCACAGACTCCAGCAAACAGTAGCGACCCCCCTAGCAGGCTCTCCTACAAGTAGTGGACAAACAAGGACTGGCTCCTAGCAACAAACGTCCGTGTCATTTGGACTAACAATCGAACAATGACGCCCGGTACGAAGAGCCCTTGGGTTTGTCCTGGGCACCATTTGACCTCCAAAGTCGGACAAATACTGAGGAAAACGACAGTAATTTGGTAGTTAGTCTCTCGCACCTGAGTCTAATGTTACCTGGATTATATTTGGATGGTCAGTCTCAGCGGGGTAAGATCTGATAAGATTTGGGGCTCAATGACATGGGATGGGAAGACAGAGGCGGTTTCGTGTTCTGTCTGCAGATGTCTGTCAGTCGGAGGCCTTGACTGTAAAGTAATTATGTTCCTTTTTCTTCTGCTTCTTTGTATTTTACCTTGCTGATGCTTAACCATAGACTTTGTACTGCACTGCAATGGCCATCCTCATTTTAATTTCTACTAGTCTTTAACGCTAATTATTATCATCATCATCATCATCAGGTGCCTTGCTGACTGGCGTGGGCGATCATGCCTCTCCATAATCTGCGATCTCCTGCAGCATGTATCACACCTCCATGCCATGCAACAAGACTGTCAAGCATCCTCTGTCGTTGTCTTCCTCTATCTCTCCTTCCACATATCTTTCCAATGGTCACAACATGTTCTATTTTCCCTCTTCTCATAAAATGGCCGAAAAATGATGACTGTCTCCTTCTGGTGTCTGTGATAAGTTGTCATTCTGGCTCCCGCCTCTTTCAAAACCTCTTGGTTGCTCTTTTTGGCCATCCATGGTATTCTAAGCATTTTTCTGTAAAACCAAATCTCCGAGGCCTCCAGAAATTGTTTGGCCTGCCTACCGATTGTCCAGGATTCACAGCCATATGTTAAAACTGGATGTATGTAGCAAGCAAGAATTCTAACTCTCAATGACAAGGATATATTGCACAAGATGTTTTTCATTTTATAAAATGCAGTTTTTGCCTGTCCTATTCTATTCTTATCTCAGTTATGCATCTTCCATCTGATATTATCCATGTGCCCAGATACCTAAATTTCTGTACTTGTCCTAAAATAACACCATAAACTTTTATTACACACTTAGGAATCTAAATATTATGGAGCCTAGATATTTAAAAAAACTGTGACATTTTCAAAATCTTCATCATTATTAATTTTTTTTTTGTGGGGGGAGGGGGGGGGGGGAATAACAGCCAGTTTTATCCGTAGACAATATTTTTGTCAGAACATAATGATGACAAGTTAAGCAAGTACAAGTCTGACAAAATAAAAGCCTGCGATACTATACCCAAAAACATTTTAATAAAACTGGAAAAATCATGTGGATTTTTTTTTATATGTTAAAAGAAAACTTCATTTGGAGAAGAGAAGAATGTTATGAGGCCCGTACAGACTGAGGCCTTAAGTTGTAGCTTGATTAGTTTGCCTAAATCCCAAACTTTCAGTTAACTGGGGCCCCGGAGGGTTAGACTACAACATGAAGTCTAGACTGAGAAGAGATAATTTTATTACAACTGAACAACGTTTTCCCATGTCTTTGTCAGCAGTGCATACACAATAAATCTGAGGACCAACAAACAAAAAACCGAAAAAAGTCAAGATAATAATCAGGAAATGGAATTTCCCCTTTGTAACAAACAGGTCAGTCCATAGTTGCCCCCTTCAACTGTGTCAACGAAGACAATACAGAATGTCCATCACTATCAGATATGGTAAACATTGGCACAGACGACAGTCTTAGCATATCCAGTTACATGCACATGCATTAAATGCATAAGACAGCTTCCAGAAGTGCCAGCACAAACAGTACGACCATGGAAATGCAGTTCATCATCGATGGAAGCAGCAGTTGCAACAGATCAGTAGTTGCAAACCCGATTATTCACATAAAATACCATCACATGTGACTCCAGATTAAGCATTCCAAATTAAAATGTGTAACTAACTTACAGTGTCGGCAATGAACTCAGAAACTGGTTGACGAAACCATAGCCTTTTAGTCTTCATATATAGGAAAATGCGAGGGTTAACTATTGTCAGCAGCAAAGACTTATACTATAAACAGTAATAACGGGGCAATACACTATTCAAAGATTTAGATTATCTTCCGACCCCTTTTATGACCATGTGGACTATCCAATTTCTGTTGGGTTTTTACATATAGGAACGCACCATTTGCTGATCAGGTTTCAAGATCTACAAACAGGATCTTACTGTAAAACAAGTAGAATTATACAATGGAGGAGAAGGAGGAAGAAGCAGAAAAAGAAGAAGAAGAAGAAGAAGAAGAAGAAGAAGAAGAAGAAGAAGAAGAAGAAGAAGAAGAAGAAGAAGAAGAAGAAGAAAGAAGAAGAAGAAGAAGAAGAAGAAGAAGAAGAAGAAGAAGAGAAGAAGAAGAAAGAAGAAGAAGAGAGAAGAAGAAGAAGAAGAAGAAGAAGAAGAAGAAGAAGAAGAAGAAGAAGAAGAAGAAGAAGAAGAAGAAGAAAAAGAAAAAGAAGAAGAAGAAGAAGAAGAAGAAGAAGAAGAAGAAGAAGAAGAAGAAGAAGAAGAAGAAGAAGAAGAAGAAGAAGAAGAAGAAGAAGAAGAAAAAGAAGAAGAAGAAGAAGCAGAAGAAGCAGAAGAAGCAGAAGAAGAAGAAGAAGAAGAAGAAGAAGATAATAAGATAATGATGATGATGATGATGAACATAATAATGATAACTACGCAAAAGAAGAAGATGTCGAATCAGAAGAAGAGGACGACCGTTACAGATGTTACCATATAAAGAAGAAAAACTTCTTCAATGACCTAATTAACATCAGTTTTCATTAAAATAGTCAAATCTAAACGCAGTAGTCAGACATGAGAATTGTCACAAAGTCAGTTGCCATCTTCTTGTTCTATTGTCCAGGGTCGGAGGACAAGAGATTTTCTTTAATACCTAAAGTCCTAACCATTCAAAGTGTTTACCCTTTAACCGGAAGAAATGCTGCAATGAAACGATTGAAAGGTAGCTTGTTGGAAATGCACCCTCCTGTTCAGGAAGTCTGTTTGAAAAGCCCTGAATGTCAATGGGAAGCCAGGGAGATAAAGGAGTCGACAAGACAGGGGGAAATTACCCACGACTCAGCTTGCAACCAGGGTCTTAAGACTCTTTTTTGACCATAGGGATACAAGGGGAGGTAAAAGAAAGAAAAAAAAACCAATAAACGGACGGCAAAGGGAGACAAATAGAGTTTAAAGGACAGCAAAATTGGTCCCCGAGTTTGTCTTTGAACAAAAGAAAATCCTCAATGAAAGACCACATCAGGGGGATGTACAACTTCGTCAACCGGTCATCTGTTTGCAATCTTCCTCCCGTGGTCGGTGATGAGAAAAACCTGATGACATATGGGCAGTTACAAAGCTGCTCCTACTTCATAGTGACCAGGGAACATATTGTAACCCGTGCTGTCCGCATTCTGGTCATTCGTTTATTCAATCAGATAATTTAAAGCCGGACAGAGAAGAAATAACGAGCTTGAAGTCTTTAATTGATGTTTGCTTTCGGTGACTTCAACCAGGCAATTCTGGAGACCATGACGAAACAATGCGCAGAATTGGACCATGCTATCTGAATTTTCACCAGCATCTCCTCAATCTGCTGCCATTGGCTTCTGTCATAATATCAACTGCTCCCAGGGGGTCTTTCAACGGAACTTCACTGCATCCAAATTTTGCCACAATTAGCTACGTAATTAACCACGAAAAATATCACAGAACTCCGCGGCCTTGTCTGCTCAACTGAAATCATTGAAATCTAATTGCGTAATTATGAAAATGATATTGGAAGATAATGAGGCGCGCTTCTGGCTATAACAGCGTAGTTTTGCTCGCGTAGTTTTGCTCATGACAGAACTGTTAGGATAGTATTTTGCTTATGTAATATCTGAAGCATTCTCTCACTTCCCACAACATCTCAGGAATTACAGCTATCATCTTTAATGAATCTAATGTCTTTCGTCATCCCCTTGTGGAATGCAATTTTTCGTTATTTGAAACCCCACCCTGGCTTTTGCCCTTGCGCTAAATATAGACGGGCCTGAAATATGGCCGAACGGTTGAAAGAGGTTTCTAAAACCTCTCCACGGGTCATTCTGATCCGCATAATGGCACTTTGTGTCACCGGGTGTTTATCGCTTGTGTGATGTCCTGGTGGGGTACAATTCACATACATACATAATAAATCTAATACTGGCTGTTTTAATTGTGTCTTTAAAAGGTTGGACATTTGGGCTGTCTTTTGAGTTGAGACCACGCTAAATTTGAAAATACACATTAGCGCAGGATTCAGTATTACTGTAATTATTATCGCTATCTTCACCGTCACAGACCAGTACTCATTGTCGTCATCGTAGTGGTAGTCGTCGTCACCCATCATCAACATCATCATCATCGTCATCAATATCGTCATCATTATCGTCATCCATCACGATCATCATCCATCATCATCATTCATCATCATCATCATCGTTGTCATCATTATCGTCGTCGTCATCATCATCATCGTTGTTATCATTATCCTCGTCGTCATCATCACTATCTTCTTCATCATCGTCATCATCATCCGCATCGTCGTCATTATCGTCATTATCACCATCACAATTGCAGTAGCAGGTGTAGTTTTGGGGATGCAAATGGCGATGGTGGTTGTAGTGGTAGTTGTAGTAGTGGTGGTGGTGGTAGTGCAGGTAGTAGTAATAGTTGTGGTAGTAGTAGTAGTAGTGGTGGTGGTAGTTGAGGTAGTAGTAATCGTAGTAGTAGTGGTGGTATTAGAGGTAGTAGTAATAGTAGTGGTAGTAGCAGTAGCAGTAGCAGTAGTGGTAGTGGAACTAGCAGTAATAGTAGTGGTAGTAGTAGTGGTAGTGGAGGTAGTAGTAATAGTAGTGGTAGTAGTTAGTAGTAGTGGTAGTGGAGGTAGTAGTAATAGTAGTGGTAGTAGTAGTAGTGGTATTAGAGGTAGCAGTAATAGTAGTGGTGGTAGTAGTAGTGGTAGTGGAGGTGGTAGTAATAGTAGTTGTACTAGTAGTGATGGTAGTGGAGGTAGTAGTAATCGTAGTGGTAATAGTAGTAGTGGTGGTGATGGTAGTAGTGGACGTGATGGTAGTGGTGGTGGGGGTAATAGTGGTGGTTGTGGTATTGGTTGAAGTTTTGGTTGTATTGGTAATAGTAGTGGCATTAGCGATACTACGACTGCTACTGCTACGTCTACTTTCACTGATGTTGCAAGGGCTACTACTACAACCACCACTAACACTACTACAATACTATTCACTCCTCCTACTACTACTAATACTACTTCTAGCACTGATACAACAACTACTACTTCTGATACTTTTACTGCAGCTACTACTACTCCCTCCTCCTCCTTTTACTACTACTACTAATGTTATTACTGATACTACTACTAATACTACTACGGCTGCTGGAGCTTCTACTGCTTCTGTTCTGTTGTCGCTGCTGCCACCACCACCACCACTAGTAAACTGTTGTTAATATTGTTACTACTTCTACTGCTGCTGCTGCTATTGTTGCTACTAATACTACTAATACTACTATACCACTACTACCACTACTAATACAACTTCTACTACTACTGTTTCTACTAATGCTGCTGTTGTTGCTGATACTTCTGCTGCTACTACTACTAGTGCTGCTTTTACTACCCCTAAATACCACAATTATTGAAACGTCCACTATGTTATTCATGAGAGAAGACAGACACGGGTAACCGTGCGAACTGATACCGGATCCCTCGTAAACGACACGACACCAGTGATTCGTCACTAGACAAGAACGACAAGAACTGGGTCAACAACTGTTAGATAATTCTCTCCCTTTTATCAGACTGAAGGAATGCAAACATTTGCTGGGAGCCAAGGTCTCTTAATCAAAATGGATCCCGCCTTGACAATAGATTGAAAGAAAGGTAACATCTGGCTGGCTTAGTGTGAGATTTCTACTTGTTCAAGGCTGCGAAAACTTCTTTTTCAAAGGATGGGGCCAAATATTTTGTTCATTTCTTCAAGACGGAACAATTGCCATTAAGTTTTGTTTCGTGTGGCTTTGGTGGAAATTTTTAAAAATGAGTCTAAAATACCCAGAATTTTCATTGAGATCTAATGTTTTTGAACAACGGATCAACATCATAGCACAAGAGTAGTAACCCATAAGTGCCCCGTTCTTCTTCTAACTCAAGTCTGAGTCCGAAAAAGCTTAGCACAGTGCACAGGCTCTGTAGCACCGGAGAGGATCTTGAAATACTTTAGGTAGATTTTTAACTCCTAATTTTGCCCGGGCAGCGCCGTTAGGTTACTCCTTTCGGTTTCCAACTGCCAGGAGATTTTCTTGCGTGCAACAATGCACACGGGCGTCCGATCTCACTACCCAGAGACCAGGGGTAATTACTAGAAGTCCAAGTTTACGTGAAAAAATCACACCCCTAACCGGGCATTGAACGTGGAACCTCTAGGACTCGAGGCGTTGTCCTTGCAAAAAATGAACCCGTTAGTGTGTACTGCTTTTTCTGTCCTTTATTGTGGATCCGTTTAAGGTATGCCAGGATAGTCCTTGTTGTAGACGTTCATAATAATTTGTGATATAATAACTATCATCAATAACATCATAGTCATGCAGCAGTTCCTTTACAGAACGTCGCTCTCATCACGGTCTCTCACTACCTCTCCCGCTTCGTGCACTTTCCTACAGCCTACAGTTGGTAAACAAAGAAGAAGACTAGCCAACCTTCCTTGATGGTCAGGTGGCTGCCTGGTCTCCAGGCATGTTTTTCTGGAACAAGACAAAGGTCCTGAGGTGGACGAACAGCCAGAACTTTCCTAACGATTTTACAGCCGGTGAACGCGAAGAAGAAGAGAATAGTAATAAGTCTACCCTAGAAAGTATCCCTACCACCCCTCCCCCAAGTCGTCTATGCCTCGCCGGTAGACGACTTCGTCGCCTGTGGGGGGCAATATTTGGGTCTGTCTCCTTTGATCGCATGAACACAGCAAGAGTCCCTTTTCAGGGCTACTTGGTGGCGAGCAATGCTTAGCCACTTCACAAGGGGCACATAACCTAGTCACAATTATAACCCCCCACCCTCCCACACCCCCTTTTTTAACTCTCCAAATAATGGAGGAGGCTATCAAGGTGCCCCTGCTCCAACCAGTCTGCTAGGCACAAGAAGTGAATGACATTACATTAGCCTGTACACAAAAGATATGTAATATAAACCATAAACTACTCCTTACACTCAAAGCTTCAAAGAAAATAACTTTTTTTACTGTTTGATCTTAATTTCCACAAAAGAAACCCATTTCCAAACATAATCACTACAGGAAAAACAAATTCACACTGCTAGCAATTTCGCCACAGCTTGTAAGAAGATAACTCCGCGCAATTTTCAACAATTTACATTAGAATTACCTGCTCTTGCTAAGACAGTCACGTGTGGTCTATCAAAAGCCAGGTGTGTCGCCCCTGGAAACTGGATATGCTTATGGTGCCTTCCTCTTTAACGGCTCATTTGCATATAAATATCATCCGAGAAGTGAAACGTGTTTCATACATCAGAGGGGAAAAACATGTGACACTGACATAAACGTCTCCGGCACGTCACGTGGAGTCATATTTATGCTCGGATTTATTCCACGTGTTAGGTCTGATTTACATTGTTGTACCCAGAAGGAGATTTACGATTGTTTTGTCAATGAAATTTGAAACCACTTGGCGTTTGCCAAAGGCGAGAGTGTATCTTTTAATTGCTGCACAAATTGCCGGTTCCTCTTAGGCTGTTTTCTTGCTTAATTTACGGTTTCGTGTCGAAATAGTACCGGAGCATTTCCACGTCAGTAGCAAATCGGGTATGTGGGTGCAAGGTCGTTATTTTAGAGATCAATGGGCATTCGCAGGAGTGTACAGAGGGTGTGGCACGTAGGGCAGATACCCTAGCTAGGCGCCACTTGGGGGCGCTCTAACAGGTAAATTTTTTTAAAGTCACAGCGTTTCAAAAGGGTGGATACAATGAGTTTCACTTTATTGATTTTAGAATCAACATCATCAGAGCACTCGGGACACCCCCCCCCCCCCCCGTAAGCGCTCCGTCCCCATCTCCAGCAGCAAGCGAAAATTTGAAATTCTGATGGTGCCAGTAACTGTCTTATTGTATATCCGTCTCGCCTTTCCCCTGATTGTCGGGCGTCGGCAAGATCCCATCGTAACTCTTCACCGTGCCATTCTCCTCAGACCGTTGATCTATATGTTCCTCGTCACTGTTCACTCGCTCCCAAAGGGCCCTCACAACATCCAGCTAGTCATACATTAGAGCACCACCACTGGCAGAACCGGCCAGTCTACCTGTCTACTCATTTTCAACACACTAGTATGACTTGGAGAAAATATCGAAAGGATGCTAACTACCCGGGACCTCTGAAGTGATGCTTGCCACTCTGCACGGAGCATGCCTGTCTCCATCACTTTGTTGAAGAAGGTAAGAAGGGCACTGCCCTACACAAATATAAACACTCAAACCCTGAATAGCAAAACTTACATTATTAAACACAAATTCTATCTGTTGATATTTACTTGCAAGGGCGTTGAACGTTTTTTTTTTTTTTTTTAATTATGCACTCCAAAGTCTTTCCAAGTAGCCCCAAAAATTGACCAGTGGCTAATGAAGAACTCAAAAATCGTATGGTCCTCCTGCCATGGGTGTCAGTTACCCTAGGAACGCCACAGGGAATTCCTACAGGTGATTTGTCAGGATCACAAGGGATTTATCATATACAAGTAAAGGACTTTTTTCCACGTCTTCAGGTGTGCTGGACACTGGTGGTCTCCGTGGCTAAGTAGTCAAACCGTTTGCCTCGCGCTCTTAAGGACTTGGGTTCGATTCACAGCTGTGTCGTTCAGTTCACGAGTGCATTTTTACGGATATCAATGGGGATCGTTGCTGGAGCTATGGAGTTCGTGCTCTGTGTGGCTAGCAGTTATGTGGAGATAGACAGGGCCATATGGGATCAAACCTAGCGCAATGATGTTGATCCTCTCGACTTAACATTATGGATTACTCAGAATTATCATCATGGAACTCCGGACAGCCGTGGGATGTTCCGATCACATCCTCGGTAGCTCCTCAATAGCAAAACGGCTGACGACGCTTGTTCTATGTTGATTAGTCAGACGTCGTGTCCCCTTTGTAGTAGTCTGTCGCTGCCCTTGTTCGGCGTCTGTTTCCCTTGCTCGATGTCTGTGCCTGCCCTTGCTCGACGTCTGTGCCTGCCCTTGGTCGGCGTCTGTGACTGTCCTTGGTTGGCGTCTGTGACTGTCCTTGGTTGGCGTCTGTGACTGTCCTTGCTCGACGTCTGTGATTGTCCTTGCTCGACGTCCTGCCTGATTGGTCGTCTGTGACTGTCCTTGTCCTGTCGTGCTTGTCCTTAGTTTAGGCGTCTGTGATTGTCCTTGCTCGACGTCTGTGTCTGCCCTTGGTTGGCGTTTGTGATTGCCCTTGTTTGGAGTCTGTGGCTGCCATTGGAAGGCATCTATTTCTGCTCTTGATAAACTCTGTGGCTTGGGCGTAGCGAACGCGTTCTATGATTCCAATGTCTGGGTAACTATCAAAGCTGGGGACATTTGGCAGCAGACCGCCTTGTGTTAGTTTAAACAGTTGTACTGAGAGCCAAGTATTCGGCTCAGCAAAACCCAAACTACTGAATGAAAAAAATGTCCTGATAATATAAACACAAACAGCCAGAAATGATCGAGTTGGTTCAGCAGCGTCGTATGAAGGATGAGCAATTAACTTAGTTGTGCCTTTTTTTTTTTGATGGAATGTTCATTTCCTGCAGCTCTTAGCTGCACCCCGATGTCTAAAAGCTTAGACACGGATACGGAGCCATGTCCTTTGGCGTGTTCGTCTTCGAGGTAAGTGCTGCACTTTAACATTGGTAACCTCGCTTCTGTCCAGTCCTGGGCTAGCCGTAGTAGCCGCCCAAAAAAAGTAAACAGACGTGCAGTTCCCGGTGTGATTTGCCGTCCATTCAGTGAAGGTTGGTTGCGGTGCACTGACTGTTGTAATTGGCAGGGCTGAATATGGGATTTTAAGAATGCCAGCTAAGCAGAGCAAAAACCCCAAGCAATACATAGACAAAGAACCAAAAACAAAATTTAAAAAAAAAACGGATTGTTTAAAAATATAAATTTTATAGTTACGAAACGAAACAATTACCTACTTTTATGTAATGAAATATTTAAAAAAAGATTTCGAAATTAGAACCCGAAGCGCCAAAAAAAACCCAGATATGGGGGTAAAGGCCCATCATTGGCAGCCCTGGTAGTTGGGCGAATGACCAGATGAGGGCTCAGTCATGTCCGCGGCGCGAACATCTTGCTGCGTCTGATATCTGCGTGATAATGTCTAAGTTATCCGTTGAATTACAAAAAGTATTTATCATCATTAAAAGGATATTGGGACAGCTTTATAACCGCTGCATCAAAGTGGGCATTATTAGGACGTCACACGTCAATGTCACGATGAATCAATTTGTTCAGAATGTTACCAAAAATATTTTAAAAATATTCCCTATTCTATCATGGATGCGAGATAAAGTGAAGGGTCAGGGGACAAGGTATGTTGACTTTACTTCCTTTTTTGTCGTTTCGGATGTCCGGGGGAGATACACATTTTGCTTCTTGCTCTTCGACCATAAACACATCGTACTGTTGTAAAGTTTATATGATGTTATCTTTCCATCGAATTCTTGATCCCCCTGTGTGGGTTCCGGGGCCCCATTGTGGGGAAAACAAGAATAGACCCACTGCCTCCCCAAAAGCATGTTGTAAGAGTCAACTAATTGGGGAGCTTCCTTTGAAGACGGAGTGCGTCTGCCGGAGAGGCAAGGAACCAACAGTCTGTATTCAAGAGAATGAGATCTGTAAAACTGATGCACACGCAACACTCAGGTTCTGGAGCAGGACTGCCAGTTCATAGTAGACGAGCAACCAGAACCTTCCGCCAGAGTTTCCAGCTGAGTGAACGCGCTCGTTCTTGATCTAGCTCGTGTTCCACGTTTGTCTTGGAAATTGTCTTGTTCTTTAATTGCGTGGCAGGACATTCTAAGTGGGCAAACTGTTTTATTTGCTGTCTTTGTATGTAGTTTAGTACTGAAACGTCCGTTAGAGGAGGTTTCAACTTCATCGCAATCTGGTCACCCACATGCTGGCTACATTTATATGTCAGTAAAAAACACGCACAATATCCATTACTTTCCTATGAGAAAATTCTAATAATCAGCAGTCCCGTCAAAATCCAACAGCCCGCTAAAGGAATCAACTGCATAGGCAGTTGCTAGAGGTGCCAACACTATCAGTATATCAGCATATTTGTTACTGGAAAGAGCAGTCACGACAAACAAGCAGGTTCACAAGTATTGCTGCATAAGACACACTACAAACTGTATGGCAAGCAGTCCCTCGCATTCTCTGCATAAGCACATCTTCAGAAGCACAGACAATAAGCATTCTCATGAAATCAACAGCTCACATTGTTGCACCATGCACTCAACTTAGTAGCTGGTCAACGGAACAGGATATCGCCTTTACCCCATTTGCTGCCCTATCTAATTTCCCGATGGGGATAGGGTCCTAACCGGGAAGAAGTTCCACCACATGAAGGTGACTTGAGCAAGAGATGCCACGAGACATTTAGAGACTGGGTATCTCTGCTCTATTAGAACCCGAAGCTGTATGTCAGTTCACACCAGCACCACACTAAAATGAACAGAACTTCGTGTCAGGGTTCTTGTCACCCCATGCCACTAGATGGTCAACGGAGTCGGCATACACTGGGGCGGTGGCAAGTCGATTGTCTATTCATTACCGCCCTGTACCGCGCCAAAGGTAATTAGTCCCTCGCGCCCCTGGTCATGCCAGATTAATTCAGACCGATATGACACGTGACCAGACTCGTGCAGTATGGGCGAATAAACCAACGAACCAGTGATTGAGTAGTTTTAATTTTTATGGCATACCGCGAGGGTCAGGTAATTTTTAACTAACGTGATTGGGGTGAATGGTAATAGGGGTTAATACATTTTAGTATGGTGTTTCTCAATAAAGGATCTGCATAACACGTTTAAGGAGGTCCTTGACACATAAAAATGCAATCCTTTTTTGTGTATATATGTTGTCCCTTTTATTATTATTATTAATATTCTTTATTTATACGTTCCTAGGAAAAGGAAGAATTTTGAAAAAGATGAATATCAAACCCGTTTCTTTCCCCATAGAAATTACCTATTGTTGATTGTTTATTCGACGGATCAACATCATGACACACTGGTGTAACCCGTAGTGCTCCTTCTTCTTCTAACTAAAGACTGAGTCTGGAGAAATTCAGGCAAGTGCACGAACTCCTTAGCACCGGTTAGGATAGTGAAATAGTTTGGGTTGATTTTCAACTCCAAATTTTGCCCGGGCAGCGCCGTTAGGCTACTTGTTTTCGGTTTTCAACTCCTAAGGGATTTTATACGTGCTAAAAAATACACACGCTCGTCCGATCTTACTACCCAGACACCAGGGGAAATTACTAGTAGTCAATGTGAAAAAAATCCCAGTCTTTACCGGGGCTTGAACCCGGGACCTCCATCACTCGAGGCGGACATTATACATTGAGACCACTCAG
This sequence comes from Candidula unifasciata, assembly GCA_905116865.2. NCBI lineage: Eukaryota > Metazoa > Mollusca > Gastropoda > Stylommatophora > Geomitridae > Candidula > Candidula unifasciata. The sequence continues at coordinate 17,091 of CAJHNH020003641.1, read as the reverse complement.
CCCCGCGGAAATTAACTAAACATAGTTTAATCCGCTCCCGCTAGTAAGTTTGCATATCAAAACTTCACGCAGTCAGCAACAACAAGAACAACAACGATTTCTCTAGGAAATCGATCTCGAAATTATTGCAATTACATTTGAATTACATATTAACTACTGTACTTTCGACCTCTTTTCATTATGGCAGAGTTACCCGTTCTAACGACGTCACATTACTTTAGACCTACACAAATGAAGTTTACCTTTAAGGCAAACAAACCTGGCTTTTGTTTGAAAAAAAAAAAGGGGGGGGGGGGTATCTTCCATTATGACCTCATGTAATGTCACTTCTTGTAATTATTGTTTTGATGATTCATCAGCATTCACAGACGATTGGCCAGAAGTATTTTTGTAGCCTATTATCACTGTTTTTCTTGTTATCGTTAGCATTTCTTGTTGAAAAAAAAAAAAAAAGTTTACATCGACAGCTGTTTGGTTTAATTTTACCCTAACTGTGTCCCATAGATTCGTAGCAGTGTGCGATATTTTCCAGTATAAAACAGGAAGCGAGTAACGCCAGCCGCGGACCACTGCTCACTGGTCAAATACAAACGATGCCACTGAGAAAAGTCCAACAGTAATCACCAAGACACACGCTTGGATCCGACCCCAGTACAAAGACATCGCTCCTGACAGTTCTCCAGTATTCATGTCTGCCCGTTCTGCCACGTGTCAAAGATGGTTGGTCGCAGAGCGTTAGGCTTACGCACATGTTTGGCTTCTGCCGGCGCGCGGGGTTCAGTCAGTGGTCAGTATTAGGGAGCAGGTGTTCGGGTCATAGTGGTAGTTGTAGACCTGCGTTTTATGTCTTTCCTTTGCACGGTACCTGAAACAATGTCATAAATTACTCACAGCTCTTGAAATAATATAGTAACACTTCAGTCCACTCTAGTAAACACGACTAATAGTCATACAATTTTTATAATAGTTGTAGTTAGTAGTGTTAGTAATAGTAAGAGTTGTAACAATTGTAGTTCAAGTAATAATAATAGCAGCAGCAGCAGTAGCAGCGTTAGTAGTAGTAGCAGTAGTAGTATCAGCAGCAGCAGCATTAACAACAGCATTCCTCATAGTAGCAACATCAGTAGTAAGAGTAGCGGTAGCAGTAGAAGTAATAATAACAGCAGTCGTGGTACTTGCAACAGCAGTCGTAATAATAGAAGAAGCAGTAATAGCAACAACAGCAGCAGCAGTATTAGTTGTAGCAGCAACAGTAGCAACAGTTTTAATAGTAGTGGTAATAATAGCAGCAGCGGTAGTAGCAACTACAGCAGCAGTAGTAGTAGCAGCAACTGTAGCGGTCTAGTAGCAGCAGTAGAAATAGTGGTAGTAGTAACAGCCGCCACAGTAGCAATAGTACGAGCAGGGGCAGTAGTAGAAGCAGTAGTAACATCAGTAGTAATAGTAGTGGTAATAGTAGCAATAATAATAACAGCCGCAGTGGTAGTAGTAGTATTAGCTGTAGTGGTAACAGTAGCAAAAGCAGTAGTAGCAGCAGCAGTAGTAGTGACAGCAGCAAAAGTAGTTGTAGTAGCAGTAGAGTAGATAGAGCTAAACATTAAACTGGATAAAATGGGTTAATACAACAACTGCGGCAGGACATAGGAACGTAGAGTAATATAATTCTGGAACAAGTTAACAATAAACTCCTGATGACCTGCTTGGTACTGAATGAATTAATAGGACTAAGGGTTTAAACTTCAAGCCGAGATAAACGACATGCCTTGATTATCGTCTTCTTCTTCTTCTTCTTCGCGTTCACCAGCTGTAAACTCTGGCGAAAAGGTCTGGTTGTTCATCCACTTCTGGAGTGCAGTGTGTTCCAGAACCTGAATGTTGCGTGTGCATCCGTTTTACAGATCTGAGTTATTTGTATGCAGACTGCTGGTTCCTTGCCTCTCAGGCAGATGCACTCCGACTTCGAAGGAAGCTCCCAGTAAATCGACTCTAACGACATGATTTTGGGCAGGTAGTGGGTCTATTCTTGTTTTACCTATAATAGGGCCACGGAACCCGCACGGAGAGTCCCGCGTAGCAACTAGCTTCAATCGGCAGAATGGATAACCGCTTGTCACTCCGCAGAACGGTTACCCATCTGACGAGAACGTCGCACAAAGCACACATTCCGTATCTCCCTTACCCTTCTTTTTTCACTTTTTTTTACGTGTGTGTGTGTGTGTGCGCGCGCGCGCGCGTTGCATTGCGTTCGCCGGCTGTAAATTCCGTCAAAAGGTTCTGGCTGTTCGTCCACGTCTGGAATTGGGTCTTGTTCCCAAACTTGAATTTTGCATGCACACCCGTTTTAGTGATCTGGCTTTTTGTATGCAGACTGCTGGTTCCTCGCTTCTCAGTCTGAACAAGAAACAGAAAATTTATAAATATCAGAACTGCAAAAAGAGTGCAGTCTAAGGCTGGGAGTTCAAAGACCACTTCCATCTGACTGCCAAACGGAAATGACCGGTCTAGCATAGCCACCCACCCCCAGATCATTTCTTATCTCCATCCCATCTATGAGCACATACCAGTCATCATCATCATCATCATCATCATTATCAATTTTCACTTATGTCGCTAAGCGGCGTGCCGATGAGCAGTTTGCGATCCGTTGCTTGATGAGCAGAAATCGCTACTGTCATTCCTTGTCGATGTAGAAGCTCTTTAACGTCATCATTCCATGTCTCCTAGGGTGGCTTATTGATTTCACTCCAGATCTCTTCATGTGTAGTGCCTGAGTTGGCGTTTGTTTTGGCTGCATTCTTAGTAGCCTAACCCTAACCCTAACCTCATTTGATCTTCGGTTTCTCAGTGAATTTGCTGCCTGGTGTTATTCCTACAGTCTTCTTCTTCTTCTTCACTTCCTCTTTTACCGCTGTGGGTGTCGAGAGAGATATAAGGTTCTGTCTCTAGCTCTTCTGGCCGCCTCGACCATAGGCACATCGTGCTGTTGTAGAGTTTCTCTGATGTTATCCTTCCATCTTGTTCTTGGTCTACCCCGTGCTCTACGTCCTTCTTCTCTTTTCATGTATGCTTTGTATGGTATGGTGTCACAAGGAATTCTCTGTAAGAGGGCAAACTATTTCACTTGCTGTCTTCGTATGTAATTTAGAATTGGTTCTGTGCCGACTTTTTCTCTTATGATCTCATTCCTGATCTTATCTCTTATGGTCACTCCTACAGCCTTTCTCAGACATCTCATTTTTTAATGTCTGATAACATCATTTCTAACCTTGTCTCGAATGGTTAAGTTGGGGTCTTTTCTGACGGATCTCATTTCACAGGTGTTAATTTTGCGTATATTAACCTTTGATAATCTCCAGGTGTAGGACTGGTAGCACAGTGTTGGTATGAAAATGCTGTTTATAATCTGTTTCTTGTCGCTCACACTGATGTTTGGGTGTCTTAATGACGGTGTCAGTTGGTATGTAGGTGCACTGGCTAGTTGGCATCTTGTTTCTAGTCCTCTGAGAATATACTTCCAAGAAATCTAAACTTCTTCTTCTTCTTCGCCTTCACCAGCTGTACACTCTGGCGGAAAGTTCTGGTTGCTCATCCACTAGTGAACTGCAGTCCTGCTCCAGAACCTGAGTGTTGCGTGTGCATCAGTTTTACAAATCTCATTCTCTTGAATACAGACTGTTGCTTCCTTGCCTCTCCGGCAGATACACTCCGACTTCAAAGGAAGCTCCCCAATTAGTCGACTCTTACGACATGCTTTTGGGGAGGCAGTGGGTCTATTCTTGTTTTCCCCACAATGGGGCCCCGGAACCCACACGGGGGAAATCTAAACTCTTTAACATGCTGCAGACAAGTACTACATCAGTACCTGGGTATTTTATCACCCACTTGATCGGGGAGTGACGGAGGTGAACTACCGGCACCCGGCGCTGTATGGTATCCTGGGAAACAGTATCACACAGATGTTAGGATCCCTAGGCTGGAAGATTTGTTTGGCGGGAAAGTGCCCATATGTCGACATCGATCGACACTTGGCACTCGGCGTCCCCGCCTGGCGGGCTGGACTTCGCAATCTGCTGCTGCTGGCCTTTACAGGGCACATGTCGGATTCGTTGTCTGTGTGTTTATGTATCTGTCTGTTGTTTGTCCTATTTTTCTTTTTTGTTTGTTTGTATTCGTTTCTTAGATTAGTATGTCTGTCGTACCATTTTTGTTTGTTTGTTATGTCGTTTTGTATTTTTTACATTCTTTTTTTTTTTTTTTTTTAACTTGACGGTCTAGACACCTGTCTATTTATTTATGTATTTGTTAAATTTTTTTTATTTATTTCTGTTATTCTTACTTGCCCTTTATTCTCTTTCTCAGACATGTAACCCATAACAACATTCATATAAAAAATGTGGTTTTCTTTATCTCTTTCTTCTTCACCCTATCCCTTTGCCTCTGATGCCGCCTCTGCTACTGCTTCTTGTTCGTGTTCTTGTTGTTGTTGTTGTTGTTGTTGTCTTATTTCCACGGCGCCTAGCGCTGTGAACTGCAGATTCAGAAAATTGCGAATAGCCTGCTACCAGAGATAACTGGTTGTGCCTTATGCGATTAATTGCGTGTGCAACTGCCTGGTGCAATGAATGCGTGTGTGTACTACTGGCTTTGTTGAGACTGCAGTTTATGCCAAAATTGTTCACTCCCCGTGTGTGTTCTGGAACTCCATCATGGGAAACACAAAAATAGACCCACTGCCTTTCCCAAAAAGCATGTCGTAATAGTCGACTAATTAGGTGCTTTCCTCGAGGTCTGAATGCATCTGCCTGATAGGCAAGGAACCAAAAATCTGAATACAAGTAAGTCAAATCTGTAAAACGGATGTGCATGCAACACTTAGGTTCTGAAACAAGACTAATGTCCAAAGGTAAACGAACAGCCAGAATTTTCAACTTGAGTTTACAGCTGGTGAATGCGACAACGAGGGGCTAGATGGACATTCTGTGTGGTTTTCTTTGGCACAGGAATTGAGATACTATGAAGTTGCCCGTTCGCTACAGTTACCTGATTACCACCCTCAAACGATAAAATATTATTTTCAGCGAAGGGAGAAGAATGTCACCGCTATTTTCCACGGCGCGAGATCAAAGCGTCACATCCCAGACTGAAATCACCTGATATTTACAAATGGAAATTGCTGTCTATGTAAATACGAGAAACAGTTAAAACACGCGTCAATTTAAATCTCGTTAATGCAAATTTAGTGTAGCCAATGCGGTACTCAGCTGCAACAAAAAAGCCGTTATTACCCCTTAAAGCTGACAAATATCAGATTACCCCTTGTCGCTAATGTCGAACAGGGAGAAAATTTGATATAGGGATCAAAACTGGAGATGCGTGTCCACTCTATGCGTGTCTCTTTCTCAATTTCCCCCTAACTCCTTTCCGCACTCAGGCCCAATTGCCACGTGTTTTAATTCCCTCTTTCTTGACGTGTGTCATAAACAGAGGAATTTCCTGTAACCGAAGTGGCCAGGTAAGGACAGGTTTGTCTTAACGCCTGGTTGAACGTGAGTATGCGAGACCAAACGTACGTCGTTCGGATCTCCTGTTTGCCATATCACTCCACCAAGGCCTGCCATATAGATGGCTGATTTATACTGGCAGTGGCTATGGCGTGGGGTGTGGCGGCGCGTGCGTGACAGGGCAGGGGAGTTAGAACGTTTGCAAATGACAAGGGCAGCTCGTTGGCTTTTCTGAAATGCTCACGCGATGAAAATTAGTGATGCGTTTAAAATTGCTGTTTCTACCGGGTGTAGATTTAGAATTTGAGAACTTTAGGTTGTCTGTACTTGTGTTACTTTTAAACATGCGTTCGCATACGCGCGCGCGCAAACATTTACACACGCAGTGTGAGGGCATTTTGTCGAGTTGTTAGGCTGGCTTGAACAGGAGTGGGTTGCCTGGTTTGGTTATAAACCATGTGTGAATGTATACCCATCATGTCACACAAAAAAGTTACGGTTCTATCCCAATATATCCCCCCAAACAGACAGTCGAATATTTTAGGGGGTTGTAGATAGGCTGCACGCAGTCGTGGGACCTAGGCTACATGCAGTCGTGGGACTTAGGCTGCACTTTCTCGTGGGACGTAGGTAGGTTGGGGTTAGGCCCAGTTCTAGATGTTATGGGGTAACTGAAAGCACGAAAAAACGGCGAAACCCGCTCCTACCACCCTCGAAAATATTGGGTTTTCCTGTGACGTCATCCTTGGGGGAGATATTGGGAAAGTACCCAAGTTACATGAGTATAGGCGGTAGAATCACTGAGAAGCTACAAGCTTGATAGTATTTTCAGTTTTAAAGTTATTTCGGTTTCAACATATCTTCTTCTTCTTCGCGATCACCAGCTGTACACTCTGGCGGAAGGTTTTGGTTGCTCGTCCACTACTGAACTGTAGTCCTGCTCCAGAACCTGAGTGTTGCGTGTGCATCAGTTTTACATATCTCATTCTCTTGAATACAGACTGTTGGTTCCTTGCCTCCCCGGCAGATGCACTCCGACTTCAAAGGAAGCTCCCCAATAAGTCGACTCTTACGACATGCTTTTGGGGAGGCAGTGGGTCTATTCTTGTTTTCCCCATAATGGGGCCCCGGAACCCACACGGAATGGTGGGGGGGGGGGAAGGGGGGGGGGGGGTTCAACATATGCCAGCGAATGTTAGGGAAAATCTAAAGCGTGGTCTTCAACCTTTTCTAAGTTGCGACTCCTCGTTCTTCCCACCCTCACCCCGCCTTTCCCCGTTGAGTATATGGCAGTTCATATGATGCTTCAATAGTCTTTCCATTCTGTAGACTCAAAGTAATTGCTGAATCCAAAGGGGAGAAGAGAAGAGAGAGAGAGAGAGAGAGAGAGAGAGAGAGAGAGAGAGAGAGAGAGAGAGAGAGAGACAAGAGAGAAAAGTGAGAGAGAGGGAGAGAGAAACGTAAGAGACAGACAAGAGAAAGATAAGGAGAGAGAAACGTAAGAGGCAGACAAAATAGAGAGAGTCAAGAGAAAAGAGTGAGACAAGTGCGACAGGAAAGGGAGAGGGAGATAAGAGACAGACAAGAGACAGACAAGAGAGAGACCAGAGAGACTAAAGAGAGACAAGAGACAAAAGAGAGAAAAGAGACGCAAGACAGAGACAATAGAGAGGCGAGAGAAAGAAGAGAAATACAAAAGAGAGAAAAGATACACAAGAGAGATTTAAGAGAGAGACAAGAGAGAGAGAGAGACAATATGAGACAACAGAGAGGCAAGAAAGAGACACGAGAGAGAATAAGAGAGTGTAGCGAGACAAGAAAGACCAGAAAGAGAGAGACAAGAGAGAGACAAGAGAGAGGCAAGAGAGAGATGGGAGAGAGAAAGAAAGACAAAAGAGACAACTTAGACAACAGAGACCACAGAGACAAGAGAGAGAAAATTGACTAAAGAGAGACGTGGTCCTACACCTATCTGTAATGTAGATAGAGATGGAGAAACTGATAGAGACATTTAAAAAATAATACAAAAAACAAGAGAAGCTTTCAAAGCACTAGACAATTTGTGTAGGTCAGAAGAAAATAAAAGAAATACTAAACTTAATATTTTTAAATCTAAAGTCAGATCAGTACTATTGTATGGGCCGGAAACATCGAGAGCAACCAAGGCAATAACTAATAAATTACAGACATTCATTAACTGGTGCTTGCGCAGAATAGAGGAAATTAAATGGTATGATAGAATAACTACTGTAGAACTTTGGGAGAGAACTAAACAGGCTCCAGTGGATCAAGAGGTGAGGAAAAGACGCTGGCATTGGATAGGACACACAATGAGAAAACAGGAGAACAGCGTAACTAGAATGTCTTTGCACTGGAATCCACAGGGGCATAGGAATAAAGAAAGGCAAAACAAAACACACCCAAAAAAATGGAGAAGAGAGCTGGAGAACGAAGACAGAAAGATGGGGATGGCATGGGAAGAGCTCCGTGTGAAGGATAGAACGACTTGGCGTGAGTTGTTGAGGTAAATTGGTAAATTAGGGGAAAGAAAGGCAGAAGAGGAAGAAAGAAAGACGATAGAAACAACAGAGACAAGAGATACGAGAGAGATAAGAAACACATAGACACGAAAAAAAAACAAGAGAAAGAGACATGAGAGAGGCAAGAGAGAGACAAGTAAGAGAAAAAAAAAAGAGACAAAAAATATACAACAGAAAGACAACAGAGACAGAAGATAGATCAGAGATAGACAAGACAGACAAACATGAAATGAGAGAGTGACAAAAGGAAGACGATGGAGACCAGAAATTTGTCAGAGACATAAGAGTTACCAGAGAAAGAAAGACGTGAGAGACTAGAGCGAGGGATAGAAACAGAAGATACAAGAGAGAGACAGGAGAAACAAGAAAGAGACTAGAGAGAGAGACAAGAGAAAGACAACATATAGAGCAGAGATAGACAACAGAGACAAGAGAACGACGAGAAAGAGACAAGAGAGAGAGACGAGAGAGAGACAATAAAGACGTCAGAAACAAGAGAGGGACAAGAGAGACACAAGAGAGAGACAATAAAGACGTCAGAAACAAGAGAGGGACAAGAGAGATACAAGAGAGAGACATGAGACAGGAAACAAACAATAGAGTCAAGAGAGACAAGATGGTGATAGAATAGACAAGAGAGGCCAGAAAGACAAGATAGAGACAAGGAATAGACAAGAGAGGGACGAGAGAGAGAGAGAGAGAGAGACACACACACAAGAGATAGAAGAGAAGGACAAAAGAGAGCGACAAGAGACAGAGATATAAGATAAATTAAGAGAGTGATACGAGAGACATAAATAAAGAGCGAGTGACGAGAGTGATAGAAATAAATCGACAGAGAGAGAGAGAGAGTAGAGTGAGAGAGAGAGAGAGAGAGAGAGAGAGAGAGAGAGAGAGAGAGAGACAGATAGACCATGTGCTAACATACGCTACAGTGAGTTGTTTCAGTGGCAAAGTGGTTTGCCTTTTCTCAGAAGCTCTGAAGTTTGTCGAACAGAGAGACAATAGAGACAAGAGATAGAGACAAGAGATAGAGACAAGAGAGAGACCAGAGAAGACAAGACAGATAATAGAGAGACAAGAGAGAGAGAGAGAGAGAGAGAGAGAGAGAGAGGGTCTGAAATATACAAGATAAAGACAAGAGAGAGATAATAGAGGGACAGGATTTTCAACCCACCCCCCCCTCCCCCCACCATCACCACCCCCACACACTTTTTCTCACAGCTGTGTTGAAAATTTCTGAGCGCGATCCGGCTAGCGGAAGAGGGGTATCAATGCGTCTAAAACGTTGAAGCGTCTCTGACAAACAGATATGTATCCCATCTCTCTTGCTCTTCTTTTCTCTCCCTCCCTCTCTACTTACCCTCACAACCATTTGGAGAACGAGACATACTGTCTATCACAGGTATATCCTGATACATCACAAAGGACACTAAATATAAATATATATACATATATAAAGAGACAATGTATTGATCGACACTTATAGACAGAAGGAAGAATAAAGATAGAAGATAATACTAGACAACATAAACATCGAAATCTATAGC
>CAJHNH020003641.1:0-2500 GCA_905116865.2 Candidula unifasciata | reverse complement strand
CGAACGAAACGTATATTAGCAAGCTTAACAATATAACAAATACAAACAAAACGTAAACGTTGCGACTATTGAGCCTTCATCAGCACACACAAAATAAACAATACTATATAGATACAAAAAATCACTTAGCTGGTATCACGATGCGGCCAGCACTCAGGTCTACTGGGTGTTTTACAGATGGCTGATGCAGCTGTTGGCTTCTTGCCTGTTGTACAGATGCACTCCGACTTGGAAGGAAACTTTACTAATTAGTCGCCTTGTACGACATGCTTGTAAGGGAGGCAGTTGATGTATCCCCCCCCCCCCACAACCTCGGAACCCGGAGCGGGAGAGGACGATCTGAACCGAAGACGCGCGTGCCGGCAGGAGTGTGTCCTAGTCGCTACACTACAGCTACTTCTCTTCCAGAATACAAACGAGCGACATCTTATACATAGTCTACGTCATCAGCAAGTCAACCAATGGTGATGATGATGGTGGTGGTGGTGATGCCGGTAATAATGATGATACATTTCTTCTTCTTCTTCTTCTTCTTCTTCTTCTTCTTCTTCTTCTTCTTCTTCTTCTTCTTCTTCTTCTTCTTCTTCTTCTTCTTCTTCTTCTTCTTCTTCTTCTTCTTCTTCTTCTTCTTCTTCTTCTTGTTCTTCATCACCATCTTCGGCAATTAAAAAAAAAAGACGGTTAGCATGTAAGATATCGATTTACCACTAACTTGTGGTACCTGCCCTTTCAGCTCAACGCACCCTATTCCGGGAACACTTTAATTAGTCGCTTCTTATGACATGCTTATTTTTAGGGCGCAATCGGTATATTTATTTTCTTCCAAAGCCTACGAGGCAATCTTGAATTTGAACCTAGCGATTTCTGAGCCTAACGACGCAAGCCCTCAACCACTCTTCCAAACTGCCAATTAAACTAACGCGTCCATTTCTTTTAAACATAATTACACACGCATGTTTACGCACATGCATACACGTACCCATTTGCACTTTCCCATAAAGTGGAACAATCCGAGGGGAACCGAACGTTGCTCTTCCCACGAAAACACCTTCTACTCAAACCAAAGGTGATAATTTTCCACCGCGGCGCAAGGCTCGCTTTCATGCCTCCCAACCACGACACGCATGACGCCATTTGTTTTTGGTGACGTCCGCGCCATGTCACATGATACACACGGCCAATCAGCCAGACAATGGCCGCGCCAATTTCCAAACGACAGCTTGCCGAAATGGCGTGGGTGGCACTCACAAAAATTGTTCCCACGGTTTTTCTGTCTTTTTTTTTTTTTTCAGCGGCTGAAAGTGAGTGCTAGAGCTGTACTTTAGGAAAAGGGGAAAGGGGGAGGGCGGGGGGAGCCATATGCTATCTTTGATATCAGTTTAAAGTGTTTTTATAAAAGTCAACGAATTGAGCGGTACGTAGGGAGTTGTGTAGTTATAATTTAGGTTGTAAACAGTGATGTGATCTTTCCAATCTTGTAGATGTTTTTGTCGTTTTCGTCATCGAGAAGATAAGAAGAGTGGTTTCCCCATGGCCCTTCTTCTTCTTCTTCTTTCATCTTCTGCTGCTTCTTTTTCTTTATAACAGCAGAGGCAAACTAACAACATCAACATGGAGAAGAGAGGATACACGAGAAAGAGGCATGTGAGAGAGATGAGTGTGTGAGACGAGAGAAAGAGAGAGAACGCGAAACCATGTACCAACAAAGGCTGACAGAGACTAGGCTCAGTGACAAAAATAGGCCTGTCCTGTTTAGAATTTAAAAAATTATTGTAAACAAACATTAGTAGTTTTTATTTTGCCATGTGGCGCGGTGATTTATGTCACAGGCGTGAGGGGAAGTTTAAGTCCAACATGATGTGTATAGGAGATAACTCCGTACGTCACTCGGGCGCCAGTCCTTCACTATCCCTGGTTGTACGGAACGCTCACGCAAGGACCCCTACAGCACGTCCTCGTCGTGTGCCACGGATAATGTCTCAAATGAGCATGAACAGAGCTCAGGGGGTCCGGAGTTCGGCGGCCCCCCGAGGGGATGTTTTTGGGCTTCATCAGCCCGCCCCCCAAAAAGTTTGGGGGAAAAAAGTTATCAAAAAAATCATAGGAACCCTGAGTAGGTTTGCCAAACGGACAGCCAAAATTACAACCCTTGGTTTAAAAAACTGCGGGGTAAAGAGAACATGGTTCCCCTGACATCCTCGGTTTAACCCCCAGTTCGTCTCACCGGGGTGAGGGATACCACAACAGCAACCCTCCTAGGTTGGGCCCCTTTATATAATCCCCGGTTAAAACCCCAAATGTCGTCGGGCACCCGCTGAGGACACCACAACAGCAACCATTTCCCTAGGTGGCCCTTCATGTACATCCCCGGTTAACCCCCAGTGTCGTCGTCACCCCGTGAGGTATAAACCAAAAACAAACAACCCCCCAAAAGGGGGGCCATTCATGTACATCCTCGGTTAACCCCCCGTCGTCGTCCCGCGCTGGGTACACCACAACA
>CAJHNH020003640.1:52500-60000 GCA_905116865.2 Candidula unifasciata | reverse complement strand
TGTGCGCTAACACTCTCTAGTCTGTGCGCTAACACTCTCTAGTCTGTGCGCTAACACCTTCTAGTCTGTGCGCTAACACCATCTAGTCTGTGCGCTAACACCTTCTAGTCTATGCGCTAACACCTTCTAGTCTGTGCTCTAACACCTTCTAGTCTGTGCTCTAACACCTTCTAGTCTATGCACTAACACCATCTAGTCTGTGCGCTAACACCTTCTAGTCTGAGCGCCCACACTGTGCGCTAAAAATCTCTAGTCTGTGCGCTAACACTCTCTAGTCTGTGAGCCAAAACTCTCTAGTCTGTGCCCTAAGACTCTCTAGTCTGTGCGCTAACACTCTCTAGTCTGTGCGCTAACACTCTCTAGTCTGTGCGCTAACACTCTCTAGTCTGTGCGCTAACACTCTCTAGTCTGTGCGCTAACACTCTCTAGTCTGTGCACTAACACTCTCTAGTCTGTGCGCTAACACTCTCTAGTCTGTGCGCTAACACTCTCTAGTCTGTGCGCTAACACTCTCTAGTCTGTGCGCTAACACTCTCTAGTCTGTGCGCTAACACTCTCTAGTCTGTGCGCTAACACTCTCTAGTCTGTGCGCTAACACTCTCTAGTCTGTGCGCTAACTCTCTCTAGTCTGTGCAATAACACGCTCTAGAAGGTGTTCCTACACTGTCTAGTATGTGCGTCTACCCTCTCTGGTATGTGCGCCTATACTCTCTAGTCTGTGCGCTAACACTCTCTTGTCTGTGCGCTAACACTCTTTAGTCTGTGCGCTAACACTCTCTAGTCTGTGCGCTTACACTCTATAGTCTGTGCGCTAACACTCTCTGGTATGTGCGCCTATACTCTCTAGTCTGTGCGTCTAACCTCTCTGGTATGTGCGCCTCTACTCTCTAGTCTGTGCGTCTACCCTCTCTGGTATGTGCGCCTATACTCTCTAGTCTGTGCGCTAACACTCTCTTGTCTGTGCGCTAACACTCTCTAGTCTGTGCGCTAAAACTCTCTAGTCTGTGCGCTAACACTCTATAGTATGTGCGCTAACACTCTCTAGTCTGTGCGCTAACACTCTCTAGTCTGTGCAATAACACGCTCTAGAAGGTGTTCCTACACTGTCTAGTATGTGCGCCTACCCTCTCTGGTATGTGCGCCTATACTCTCTAGTCTGTGCGCCTACCCTCTCTGGTATGTGCGCCTATACTTTCTAGTCTGTGCGCCTACCCTCTCTGGTATGTGCGCCTATACTCTCTAGTCTGTGCGCCTACCCTCTCTGGTATGTTCGCCTATACTCTCTAGTCTGTGCGCCTACCCTGTCTGGTATGTGCGCCTATACTCTCTAGTCTGTGCGCCTACCCTCTCTGGCATGTGCGCCTATACTCTCTAGTCTGTGCGTCTACACTTTCTAGTCTGTCTGCACACCAGACAATTTTCACTGCCCCAACGGCTTCATGTCCGTGAATCTGATACAACCGCCAGTCTCCAACGTCGTGAGGATTTACTTCCGCCAACGTTCTCTCAACACAAGGAGGATTGGCCTCTAAACAGTGTTGTTGTCATGGCTCTTAAGCGCGGTGGTGCCTGGCCTCCATTCACCTACAGTCCAGCGTAGGAAGACTTGGTCTCCGTTGACGTATTGTCCCGCGTCGATTGGAATGTCGCCCAACATCGTGCAGAGTGTAGAGGGAAACAAAACCAAACCTCTCGGGGCTAGGCTTAGCTGCCATTAAAGACTCTTCCGGGAACGACCCTGTCTCCGCTGTCGACATTTCTGTGCAAGGCTCGGCTCCCCGTTGTTAAGAAGAATAGAGACGGAAATTTTTATGGATCTGCATCGTCTTACGCACATAAACACTACACTACTACCACTACTACTACTACTACTACTACTACTACTACTACTACTACTACTACTACTACTACTACTACTACTACTACTACTACTACTACTACTACTACTGCTGCTGCTGCTGCTGCTGCTACTACTACTACTGCTGCTACTACTGCTACTACTGCTACTACTCCTACTACTGCTACTACTACTACTACTACTACTACTACTACTACTACTGCTGCTGCTGCTGCTGCTGCTACTACTACTACTACTGCTGCTACTACTGCTACTACTGCTCCTACTACTACTACTACTACTACTACTACTAATCCCACTACTACTACTACTACTACTGCTGCTACTGCTGCTGCTGCTGCTGCTGCTGTTACTACTACTAATACTAATTCTACTACTACTACTAATACTACTACTACTACTACTAGTAATTGTAGTAATAAATATAAAAATAATAATAATAATCATAATAATAATAATAATAATAATAATAATAATAATAATAAAAATAATAATAATAATAATAATAATAATAATGTTAGGAATCGCAAAAAAACATTTTAATAATTTGAAAAAATATCATTTGTATAAATGATTTCTTCAAATATATGTTGTATACACATTAGGTGTTGGTGTCTGTGACTGAACGCGTCTTGTAATTCCGGCGTACAGAGTTCGATCCCATCTGCGCGTGTTTTGGTAGCAAACCGCCTTGCCGTTGTGTCGACCATCGTATCGAAAGCGCACCACTCATTGCAGTGCAAACTACAGAACATAACATTTGCTTTACCATGGTAAGGGAGCACCGCCTGGAGTAGGCATGCCAGACAGATGATCGTTCGAGGGCAACGTGCGTCAGGTGTCTGTTGTCATGAGGGCTTTGTGGGTCAGGTGTCTGTTGTCATGAGGGCTTTGTGGATCAGGTGTCTGTTGTCATGAGGGCAATTTGGGTCAGGTGTCTGTTGTCATGAGGGCAACGTGAATCAGGTGTCTGTTGTCATGAGGGCAACGTGGGTCAGGTGTCTGTTGTCATGAGGGCTATGTGGGTCAGGTGTCTGTTGTCATGAGGGCAATTTGGGTCAGGTGTCTGTTGTCATGAAGGCAACGTGGGTCAGATGTCTGTTGTCATGAGGTCTTTGTGGGTCAGGTGTCTGTTGTCATGAGGGCAATTTGGGTCAGGTGTCTGTTGTCATGAGGGCAACGTGAATCAGGTGTCTGTTGTCATGAGGGCAACGTGGGTCAGGTGTCTGTTGTCATGAGGGCTATGTGGGTCAGGTGTCTGTTGTCATGAGGGCAATTTGGGTCAGGTGTCTGTTGTCATGAAGGCAACGTGGGTCAGGTGTCTGTTGTCATGAGGGCTTTGTGTGTCAGGTGTCAGTTGTCATGAGGGCAACGTGGGTCAGGTGTCTGTTGTCATGAGGGCAACGTGAATCAGGTGTCTGTTGTCATAAGGGCAACGTGGGTCAGGTGTCTGTTGTCATGAGATCTTTGTGGGTCAGGTGTCTGTTGTCATGAGGCTATGTGGGTCAGGTGTCTGTTGTCATGAGATCTTTGTGGGTCAGGTGTCTGTTGTCATGAGGCTATGTGGGTCAGGTGTCTGTTGTCATGAGGGCAACGTGGGTCAGGTGTCTGTTGCCATGAGGTCTATGTGGGACCGGTGTCTGTTGTCATGAGGGCAATGTGGGTCAGGTGTCTGTTGTCATGAGGGCAACGTGGGTCAGGTGTCTGTTGCCATGAGTGCTATGTGGGTCCGGTGTCTGTTGTGATGAGGGCAACGTGGGTCAGGTGTCTGTTGCCATGAGGGCTATGTGGGTCAGGTGTCTGTTGTCATGAGGGCAACGTGGGTCAGGTGTCTGTTCTCATGAGGGCTATGTGGGTCAGGTGTCTTTTGTCATGGGGCAACGTGGGTCAGGTGTCTGTTGTCATGAGGGCTTTGTGGGTCAGGTGTCAGTTGTCATGAGGGCTATGTGGGTCAGGTGTCTGTTGTCATGAGGGTAATGTGGGTCAGGTGTCTGTTGTCATGAGGCCCATGTGGGTCAGGTGTCTGTTGTCATGAGGGCAACGTGGGTCAGGTGTCTGTTGTCATGAAGGCAATGTGGGTTCAGGTGTCTGTTGTCATGATGGAAATGTGGGTCAGGTGTCTGTTGTCATGAGGGCAATGTGGGTCAGGTGTCTGTTGCCATGAGGGCAACGTGGGTCAGGTGTCTGTTGTCATGAGGGCTATGTGGGTCAGGTGTCTGTTGTCATGAGGGCAATGTGGGTCAGGTGTCTGTTGTCATGAGGGCAATGTGGGTCAGGTGTCTGTTGTCATGAGGGCAATGTGGGTCAGGTGTCTGTTGTCATGAGGGCAATGTGGGCCAGGTGTCTGTGGTCATGAGGGCAAGCTACTTCTTCTTTCTCTACCTCGTGTTCACCAGCTGTAAACTCTGGCAGTAAGTTCAGAATGTTTATCCACTTTTGGACTGCAGTCCTGTTCCAGAATCTAAGTGCTACGTGTGCATCCGTTTTACAGATCTGACTCATTTGTATTCAGACTACTTGTTTCTTGCCTCTCAGGCAGATGTAGTTTGACTTCTAACGAAGCTCTCAATTAGTCGACTCTGGCGACAAACGTTTGGATATGCAGTGGGTCACCTGACCCACATGGCCCTCATGACAACAGACATCAAACCCACATGCCCCTCGTGACACCTTTCCCATATGGCTATCATGATAACAGACACCTGACCCACATGACCCTCCTTTTCTCTCTCCTTATAATAGGGCCGTGGGACCTACACAGAGAGACAAGTAACTGAAATGATTTAATACAAATTATTATTTTATGTATCCTTTGTGCAGGCCGCAGGTTTTATTGAGAAGGGCCGCTTGCAGCCTGCGGGGCTGCACATTTGACAGGTCTCGGGGGTGCTAAAAGTGCCTAGCCCAAGGTGCCTGTGCCCCCCCCCCCCCTCACTGTTTGTTCCATGTAATAAGATTAAAAATAATAATCCTGTTTTATGTCCATCATCTCTTGTAACGTCAACAATAATAATACATATATTTACGTGGGCGGTTTCGATCATGAGTAATCTACTTGATCCTTTGACCTGACAAAGAGATGTTTTCTTGTGTATCAAACTGTGTAATCGTCCAGAACTCAGCACAAATGAATCTCACTTGTCTCATTTGCGACAGTCAGTATCAGATACTTTACATCAACACTGACTATATTGATTTTTAACATCCCCCATCCCTACCCAAATATTACATCAGGTGTTCTCAAATTATTGCAGATATAGAACTTCGTAATGCACATATTAAGGTGGCGTCTGTGGCTTAGGCGTTGCGAACGCGCTTCGAAATGCCAGAATGCCGGGTTCGATCCCAGCTGCGGGCCTTGCGCCTTGCGTTGGTTTCGACAGTGGTATCGAGAAGCCGACCGTCCAGAAGAAATGGCAAACTACTGGACGTTTTGTGCTTAGAAAACCACAACAACCAAAAAATACTAGAGTCGGTTCTGCAACGTCCTGTAAAGGATATGCAACTAACTAACTAATGCATTTATTTCACGGTTTTTTTTCACCAGTTTCTGGAGTCCATGATTCTCATAACATATACTACTACCACCACCAGCACTACCGCTGCCACTACAGCCACGACCACAACCATTACCACCACCATTACCGCCACGACAACTACCACCACCACTACCACTACCACCAATATCGCCACCACTACCACCGCCTCTACCACTACCGCACCACTACTACTACTACCACCACCACTACTGCCACCACCACTACCACTACCACCACCACTACCACTACAACCACTACCACTACAACCACTACTACCACTACCACCACCACTACTACCACTACCATCACCACTACCACTACCACCACTACTACCACTACCACCACGACCACTACCACCACTACTACTACTACCACCACTACCACCACCACCACCACGACCACCACTAATACCACTACCATTACCACTACCACTACCACCACTACTACCAGTACCATCACCACTACCACTACCACCACTAATACCACTACCATCACCACTACTACCACTACCATCACCACTACCACTAACACCACTAATACCACTACCATCACTACTACCACCACGACCACTACCACTACCACCACTACCACCACGACCACCACCACTACCACCACTACTACCTCTGCCATCACCACTACCACCACTACCACCACGACCACTACCACTACCACCACTACTACCACGACCACTACCACCACTACTACCACTACCATCAACACTGCCACTACCACCACTACTACCACTACCACCACGACCACTACCACTACCACCACGACCACCACGACCACCACCACTATAACCACTACCACCACCACTACCACTACAACCACTACTACCACTACCATCACCACTACCACCACTACTACCACTACCACCACCACCAAGTGTTATTTCTCGAATCAGCTTCCTTTGTATAGTCTCAGTGTGAACTGTCCCAAGTTCCCATTGACCAAGAGGTGAAGAAAAGGCGCTGGCGTTGGATGGGACACACGTGGAGAAAACCTGAGAACAATACAACAAGAATGTCTTTGCACTGGAACCCACAGTTTTATAGAAATAAAAGCAGACCAAAGAACACTTGAAGAAGGGAGCTAGAGAATAAGGTTAAAAAACATAGGACATTAGATGAGCTGCATGCAACTGCGAAGGAGAGAACGATAACTTGGCGTGAGCTGGTTGATGGCGTATGCTCCACTTGGATAGAAGGCAGATATAGAAGAAGAGAGCCCACATCCCTTCCCCTCCCCAATGTTTTCTTTGTGCTGTGGCCCCTTATACGTAGCACTGAGGGGGTTTCCGTGGCGAAGTGGTCAAGCAGTTTGCCTCGCGGTCTGAAGGACGTAGGTTCGTTTCACCTCGGCATCATTCAGTTCACGAGTGCAATCTTTTCGGAGAACCCTGGGGATCGTCGCCAAAATTATGGAGTTTGTGCTTTGTGCGATGGTCTCGGCAGGCGGGTAGCCAGCCGCTCTGCGGCGAGCGACCGAGACATATTGAATAAAACCCGACGCAATGAAGTCGATCTTCTCGACTTTAACCTTTAACCTTTATACATAGCACTGATGGACAGAAACCCTTAAATCCAAATTGGAGAATCCCTGACCTGATCAACAGTTTTGTCGATATTCCCGAAGAGAGCTGTCATCTTGTTGTCTAGACTGTAGACAGAGCTGTGTGTCCTGAGTTTTTAGGAGCGATTATTTCCATTGACTTTTTATTGTGATGCAGCAGTGCCGATGATCTGGCGAGTTCATCAAGGCGTCAGATACAGTAACACATATATTTATGTACGCTTACTTAATTGGGTATTTGTGTTGTTGCCAAGTCTGTTTAACTGGGTGCAGTTTCGCAGTTGCTGAAGCCTTCTAGAGAGGCTTGTTCAGGATAAGCTGATGGTGTATTTGATAGTTCAAAGACGGTAAAGAATGCTACGCAAGTAGCGCACAAGGCATATTATGTTAACCTCAAAGTAAGTATCTTTGGCGAAGAGGTCAAGCCGTTTACCTCTTGTTCAGGACCTCGTGGGTTCGTTTCACGGACGCGTCATTCAATTCACACAGGCTGTTTTTACGAAGATATATGAATATCGTCACTGGAGTTAG
>CAJHNH020003640.1:25000-47500 GCA_905116865.2 Candidula unifasciata | reverse complement strand
ATTAATTAATTAATTAATGGATAAATGAATGAATAAATAAATGAATGAACAGATAAATAAATAAATTAATGAATGAACAAATGCATGAATGAATCGATTATTTAATTATTGAATAAATTAACGAACGAATGAATTGATGACCAGATGAACGAAAGGATGAATGAATGCGGGAATGGACGAATGAATACGGGAATGGATGAATGAATACGGGAATGGATGAATGAACGAATGAACAAATGAATGGATAAATTGAGAGATGGTTGGATAAATTAATGAATGAATGAACCACGAATGAATGAAAGGACAAATGATTAAAAACAGGAAGTGTTGAACATTGGGGAGCCGCTGTATCATAGTGGCTAGGCACACGCTGCCGACTCAAACACCTTGGGTTCAAATCCACATCAGGACGAATTAAAAAATATGATTTTAGTTTCGAGGTAAATCCAGCCTACGACCCAAACTTATACCCTTCCGATCACTAGGCTGACGTCTGTCGCTACACCACGATGACTACAATAAACAATATTCTCACTAAATGACCCTTCATGCGAGCACCCCCCCCCCTCCCCATCCTTCTGAGAAAAGCACGGCATAAATGGAAACTAGTTAGGATTGTTTACTTCGAAGTCGGAGTGCATTTGGCTAAGATGTGAGGACCATCAGTCTGTATACAAATAGGCTAGAGCTGTAAAACGGATATGCAAGCAAAACTTAGGTTCTGGGACAGGACAGAACTTGAGAAGTGGACACCATAACCTTCTGTCGGTTTACAGCCGCTAAACGTGAAGAAGGAGAAGATGAGAGGTATAGTCGATCTGTAGTTCTGAGTTGAATTATCTTCACAGCACTCCGGACACATAAATAGGTGCTCAGATTCCCCCTTTAATAATTCATCAGGATCGCGCTGGTAATAGTACCAGTCTGATGCTGGCTCGCAAGACTTCATATGCGTCCGGTGTGCTTCTCATCCTTGGCTGTGCCGATGTTTACTCCCAATTCTCGCATTCTTAGCAGTGATGTGGACACATAGCTTCTGAAATGCTCGGAACGTCATACCTTTCTAAGAGCAATGACAATGTCTGCGTGTGGCATGGGCTGGCCATTTGCAATTAATGCGGCACCTGCCAGTCTATCAGCGCTTTCAATACCAACTATACCTGCGTGCCATGGGACAAATATGAAGGTAACTGCACACACAGGAGAGTTTTGCAATGACTCAATACACTTTCAGCATAACGAGCCTGCCTCGACTCGCTGAATCATGCTCAAAGAATCACGCAGCACGTACACGCGGGAATAGTCCTGTGATTCTAGCCATATAAGAGCTTGTGTCACCACCATTGCCTCCATCGTCATGCTACCGGTAGTCATGAATAAGGCACCTCTGACGTCTTGGACTGTTCTGCTTGAAGAGCGAGCTGTAAATGCCCATGCACTCTTATGTCCTCGTATAACTGACCCGTCTGTAAAGATAAACATATCTGGCTCATCTGACTTGTTAATGATAAGCGTGCATACCTCGGAGTTGACAGCAACATGTTCTCGACAAAGTGTGACGACATATGAGATTGTTAGATTTGGCGCTTTAGACGCTGGTATCAACTCCTCACCTGGATGGATGTCTGTAAGGCTGAAAACCAGCACGATCCTCTGCCCTACCCAGCCATGATTTGCCCCTTTTTAGTTCATCGCCCTTTTTCCTGAAGAGAATGTGGTGCAAAAAGTTCTGTCTCAAGCTTAGGTTAAGCCCAACAGATGGCATGTGCTTGACAGAGTCTCATCACCAGTCCTAGAGTTCACACTTTTATAACTTTTTCTAAGCTCCTCCTACATTACGCCTAAAATCATTCTCATTCAAGGATGTCACAGCTCCTCCCCTGTGGGTAAGTTTATTCGCTGTCAGTCAGGGCGGTACAACACTTGTTTAAATTCCCACGGTCACATTCTACAGGTTCAATCAAGCTGACCAGAGCTAATAAATATAGTCACACCTCCAGCCTACTTCACCTGTCAAGTTGTTTGCTAACAACTCCATAAAATCAGACTGTCCATTCTACTGCCAGCACTTTCGGCTCACCATGTCTATAGTGACCGTCTGACTTGCCTTCAAGTTAGGTAACCTCAGGGGGAATTAAACACAATTAGCCGGAGTTATCTGCTCCTAAGGGTCTGGCTAGGAGATAAATATCTGACACCAACAGATGGTGTGCAAATCTGCAGACGGTAAGTCTAAGCTTGGTCAGTCTTATCTCTGTACCTTAACACTTAACGTCTGACAAAAGTTTTAGTGTTTGATATCACCAACAGTCCAGGAGAATTAAATGTTTGTTCTGGTCGCCTTACTTATATTAAGGATGTATCCAAAACCATTTATTTCTGTATACTTCGAAACACAATGGAATAAAAGTAGGTTAAGGAAAGACATTCTGAAGTCACCGAGCGTATTGTCACACCCAGCCATGATTTGCCCCTTTTTAGTTCATCGCCCTTTTTCCTGAAGAGAATGTGGTGCAAAGGGTGCTTCAAATCTGAGCTTATCTTGAGGTATGCGCGAGCTCTCCAGATCTGTAATTCTTAGTAGGGAAGTCAAGAAGGTATCTCTTTGCTACACAGGGGGTGTCCCTACTGCACCCCAGAGTAATGCAGATTGCTTCGTTTTGCACCTTCTCGTCTTTCAACCTGAGTGCGGCCGACAGTAAGGATGGCAAGAGCATATTCGATGGGAGAAAGTACAAGTCCATGGAACAGAAGCAGAAGCAGTCTCTGCTCAGTATTGGCGGCGGCCAATACTATCATTGCTGACAGATTTTCGCATGCTTTTGTTATAACATTGGCAACATGTTCCTTGAAGGACAGGCTGCGATCAAACCTCACTAGGAGATATGTCATCAGGTTTGTTCTCGTCAAAATATCCTCGCTGCTTTCCACTGCTGGTAAGTCTGCATTCACTATATGCGTGTTTATGAAGAACCACGTTACTGAGGCCTTCGAATGGTTGACATGAGCATTAGAATCTACACACCAGGAGGAGATGCGATCACGTTCACTCTGCATTGAATTGGCAATCTCTTGACGATCTCTTCCATGTAGATATACCAAGACGTCATCAGCAAATAACAAAGGCCTGCCAATCCCGTGCAACTGCTGCTCAGTTATCAGCATTTCTCATTCTTGACCTGCTTTGCGCATGGCTTGGAAGCATCGTTGTCTTATTGACTTTATCTTTCAGGTCACCCAGGAGCTCAGACTGCGACGTGCTACACTTTCTCGCCTTCTGCTACACATTGACGGCCTACCTCTTTTCCAACCATGCCAATTTAACCACTTCATCCCACCACGGTGTCTGAGTCCATTTATTTCTCTGTCTGTGGGATGTATTGACGTTGCAGCGTCTAACTTTGTTGATGGTACAGGCCCAGCCTGTCACAATCTGTAGTATCACTAATGCTGAGCTTCGGAAAAGAACTAATCCTGTTCCAGTAGACCAAGAGGTGAAGACAGGACGATGGCGCTGGATAGGACACACATTGAGAAAACCATAGAACAATATAACGTTTTTGGGCTTGAGCCCACAGGGACATAGAAATCAGAGCAGGAAAAAAAAAACATAAAGAAAGGGAGCTGGAAAATCAAGTGAAAAAAAATGGGAAAGACATGGGGTGAACTGCCTACAGTAGCGAAGAATAGTACTACTTAGCGTGAATTGATTGATGGCCTATGCTTCGTTGGAGGATTTGGGGGGGGGGGGGGTAGAAGGTAGAAGAATATATACCAAGACAGCATTTTTGGTTACACTAGCTGTTGTTGCTATGGTGGGTGCCTCAACTATATATTCTTTAGAGGAAAAAAAAATTTAAAACAGTAGAACTGCTTTCCTTTGTGACTGCATGTCAGTCCTCCAGGCGACTCAGAAGGATCCACCAGACAACATGGAAAGAGAACTGATCCGCTAGCTAAACAGACTGGCAGAAAACAATCAAATCTTTCTCCAGTGCATCTCGGCTCAGTGCGGCATACCAGGACATGAGTTAACTGACAGACTTGGGGGAAAAAATAGAGCAAAGGAAAAACAACACACCCATTCGTTGTCATTAACAGAAATCAGAACACGCATCAAGAGAAAATGTCAGGAATTTTGGAGAGAACAAACTAACAGTAAAAATCCACAAGACCCCATCAGCAGACTCAGTTGAAATCAACATACAACAATTTTCCGTCTACGAACAGGACACTGTAGGTTCAACTACCACATGCATAAAATAAAGATTGTACAGTCAAACAGGACCCCAAAAAAAAAAAAAAAAAAACTTGAGCACTTTCGGCAGACCTGCCTACTTTACCTACAACTTCGAAAAGACACCTGGCCTTAAGAGCAAAATGTGCAGAGCTAGCTATGGGGAACCATGCAGGACCTGCTACTGACATGCCAGTTCATGCCTGATGGTCTGATCTGGGCATACGAAACCAAACGCGAAGAAGAAAAAGAGATCTTCTTTAGAGGTTAAATGGGGTATATTTGATTTGCCCTGTTGACTTGCCATCTTTCTTCTTCTATCCTTTTTTTTTTTTTTTTGTAGTCTTACTGATACCAGGTTGTAGCTCAGCGTCGTGGGTTTTGTTTGCGTCTTGCGTTTCTCTGGTGGTTTGCGCATTGGATTTGTTCATCCTTTTGCAGGTTTGGGCTACATCATTTATCCGTCTCTTTCTTGGTCTTCCTCTCGCCTTCCTCCCAGATTTCCCGCTGTACAAATTCTCATATGCAGTTTGGTCTGGCTTTATTCTCACTAGATGGCTGAACCATTTCATTCTTTATCTGTCAGTGTAATCCAGACATGGTCTTATTTCAACTTTCTCTATAATGCTGGTATTCGTAAACCTGTCTTTGCTTGTGTTGTTAATGACCTTGCGGAGACCGTGCATTTAAAATGTAATGTTCTGTTCTACTGCCTTATTCATTGTTCACGTTTGGCACTGATAACATAAAGTAGGGATAAAGATGCAGTTAAACATTTGCTGTTTTGCTGGAAGGAAACATTTGGGTGTTAAGCACTGGGGCTAACTGGCAGGTGACAGCATTTGCCTACCGGGTTGATATTTCGTAATCTCTGGGTGATCGAAGTAGAAACCTTCAGGAGAAAAGCGGAAGGAAAGAAAACCAAGAGGTGTTTCCACCAGGCGTGTAGGCCCTTGGGTGTGCCCAAGTTATAATTTCTAATGTAGTAGAACGCGGTAGTCTAGTAATAGTGTATTGTGAGAACTTGTAATTTCGGTGATTCTAAGCCTTCAGTTAGCAGTTTAAAGATAACAAAACAGGAGGAAGAAAGGAAAACCTAGGTATGAGTATTTAAGAAGGATGCCAGTGATTGTTTTCTGGATGTTACCGACTGTTTTAACCCGAGGCCTGTCAGTAATTACGAGAAAATCTTCACAGATCACATTGGGCCTCATTAGCCAGACTTGAGACTTAAACATCACTTTTGTGAGCTTCTCTCGAAATCTGAACATTTCATTTTAGTATTTGTATGTCCTAATTTGCCAGAAGCGTAAACGTAACAGAATATGGATAGTTAGGAAGGACGGCTTTCGCGGAGCTGGGATGAGGAGAGAGTGTGAGTGGGGGGGGGGGGGGGGGGGGGGGGTAAAAATTAGCCCTAAGAAAATTTATCAGTAGTAAAGATCTGACAGTTAATAAAATTTATTTTCTACAGGGGTTAAAAAAAGAAGTTGAAATACCAGCATTTAGGATCGCGAACACACAGAATTATTTTTATGTAAGTGACTCAGTAACATGGTCGGGTGATCGGACACGTGCGGGAAGAAGGGCGTATGTTGAACTAGCTGATGACTGATGAGTAAATGGCCCGGTTTTTTTCACGCCTTCAGGCTTATTGTCCTTGCAGTGCTAGAGCTAGTTCTAGATTGATGATGTTTTTATAAGGAGTAGAAAATTATAGGGAAGAGAAGAAGTTGGTAAGAAACAAATGTGGCGAACACCTCGACGACCGCTTTACTCATTCAAGTCAAGGTTAACCTCGGAGCCAAGGTCATGTTTTAAAAAGAAAGTCCGGCTTCGCCAGGACCTGGAACCTTCCGATCCGCAGGCCAGCGAGCGTCTAGCCGCCATACCACACGGGGCTCTCGATTGTAACAGAGGTTACGTCGATGCATTTTTAAAAAAAATAAATCCAGAAACCACGAGTTGTTAACCTTTTGGCTGGGTACTGTGAATATCGCAACCCTTCGGCCTTGATTCCATTATTGTTACCGTAAATCTGAGAGAAAATGTGGCTTTTCTGCCTACCCCCGGGAGTGAACCCGGACCACAAGGAATTCGTCATCCGGTCACCGCGCAGTCCGGTTTAGCCAACTACGCTAGAGCGCCGGGCTACGTCGATGCATGAAAATGACCATATATTGAGCTAAACATAGAAAGGTGACTTGGAAAAATGACCTATAACCGATGAGTGAGGTCAAGTTCTTTAATGGGAAGGCAGAAGTAGGTCTGTGCTGATTGTCTAGAAAAATCTCTTTATAAGATTAACAACCATAGTGATGCGGTCCCGGTGAGATAGACATGGGAAACATAAAGTAAAGCACCAAACATTACGCAATTAATTAGCAGCATAATTTGTTGCCATAATTATAACCGATATTGACCATGACGAGTCTAGTTCAATCGTCAAAGGGTGAACATGGCTAACTGAAAGGGAATGAACGAATTAAGCCCAGAGATAGCGCGAATACCACAACTTTAGCCAGGAAAGTGGTTCAAAAATACAAGACCACAAATATAGTCGGAGAGCGTTGGCAGCTTCTGCTAACTAACAGCAGGTTGAACGTGTTTGAGTTTTTGATATATTCCTAAAGGGAATTGAAATTGGGAAAAAAGCAGTGATGTTAGACCGTGCTGTCTGTGATTCCCCGGTTTGAGGATTTTAAGATAACAGATTTTGTCATCGAAGAGACGGAACATATACATTGATGTACAATTACTGAGGATTGTGGCAGGTTAAACAGTCCTTATAGTTTCCTTGCTCGGAGTTTGACTGGTCGTTCAATAAAGACTTTAATTAATAGTGGCTGTGTACTTAGGAATGTTGTTATCAGGAGGAGAGTCGGCACAAAGCCAACACTGGACGTTATCGGTCGACAATGGATCAAGTGGTTTAGTCGTTCAACGAGATTAGCAACAGGCGGGGTACTACAGAGAGCAGTGTTATACAGATACAGTGGTACAGAGCCAGAGAACGACCCCGCAGAAAGAAGACCGCGAAAATATCAAAGACTTTGAAAATTACTTTGTACAAAGCAGGCAGAAGGGCCCATTCCAGAAACCTCTTTTTGTCCTGTATCCGTAGGCATTCCAGCAGGTGGAGGAAGAGAAGAAAAGCAAGAAGAACGAACGAACTTTAGTTTCAAATGGTCACAAATTGGGCACGCAGGCCTATCTTACATTCAGCCGTTCTAAACACCCGTTTATCATATAGCGGTTGCATTTTGTATTTTGTCAATAAAGTATTTTATGTTCGTTTATTAATATGCGTAGATCAAGAAGAAAAACGGCAAAAAAAGAAATAAGCAGAAAAAGCAAAAGAAGAAGAAGAAGAAGAAGAAGAAGAAGAAGAAGAAGAAGAAGAAGAAGAAGAAGAAGAAGAAGAAGAAGAAGAAGAAGAAGAAGAAGAAGAAGAAGAAGAAGAAGAAGATAATGATGATGATGATGATGATGATAAAGAAAAACAAGAAGAAGAAGAAGAGGAAGAAGAAGAAGAAGAAGAAGAAGAAGAAGAAGAAGAAGAAGAAGAAGAAGAAGAAGAAGAAGAAGAAGAAGAAGAAGAAGAAGAAGATTTAGCAGAACTGAGAGACCAAACAGTTTTTATAACTATTATCTATATAACTATCATCCTCATCATAATGTGGAGCGAACTAAAGTATCTGCTGCCAACACGTTTGACAACATCCCCTCTTGTTTACTTTTTTAAAATGCACATTCGTTGTTGTTGTTAGACAGCCATGTGGCTTGTTCCTGTATCAAAGTGCAGAATCGCATAAAGGAAGCTATATCCATTGGAGGAAGTAAACCCCAACTCTCAACAGAGGTGTCTCGAGATTTCATTCACTTGGTGGTGGTGGTGGTGATCGAGCCGTGTTTGGTTATATTGTCTCTGCTGCTGTAGTGAATTATCCAGTACAATATCTCTAACATTAGGTTTCTGCATTAACTGTCAGTGACTTTTTGTCAGTCTGGTAATCTTAGTTTTAGCTTCAGCTGATCACCCACCCCATCTTTGCTCCGTTCCTGTGCCAACGAAAAACACCCAGAATGTTTTTCACAGTCCCTTGTGGAACGATTGACAGACGGCTGTCTCAGCACATCTAGCATACACTCGCATTAAAGCATACGGCAGCCATCCGAAGTGCTAACACAATTAGTCCGACATTAGAAATGCAGTTCATCATGGATGGTAGCAGAAGTCACCAACAGATCAGTAGTTACACGCGCAATTAATTTTAATTACATAATGGCACCACCAACATTGCGACGACAATCATCGCGCCGTTTTCTGAGCCTACAGTTCAAACCACCACGTTCGTCACAGTCGAAAAACATTCCAAATGAAATCCGCAGCTCACAGTGTCACGCCATGCACATATTTCAGAATCTGACGAAACTGTATCCTTACAGTCTACAAATAGAGCAAAAATGCAACGGCCGCCGTCTGGCAAAAGCAACAAATTTGCCTCGGCTTCAAACAATGGTAGTGCCTAGCGTCCATTTTGACCGGAAGTCACTTTTTGTTAATATGGAGGATAGGCGGGTTTCCCGTTTTCAGTCTTGGCAAGTGTTGTTCTCGTGAGAAAAGATGGCTGCTGTATTTTCATCCCTATGTAAACTAAAAATATTAAGTTCCGTTGCTCGGCTACTGGGTGGAGTGCAAGGTGTGACACTGTGAGTTACGGATTTCAGTTGGACTGCTCTTTGACTATGCCCAACATGGTTTATATTGTGAACTGCAGATTTGGAAAATGGCGTTTTACATCTCACACTCTTTTACTTCCCACCCCCTCCCTCAATCTTTCTCTCCCTCTCTCTCTCCCTCTCTCTCCCTCTCTCTCTCTCCCTCTCTCTCTCTCCCTCTCTCTCTCTCTCTCCTCCCTCTCTCTCTCTCTCTCTTTCTCTCTCTATTGTATTTTGTCTCATTTTCTCTTTTATACTCTCTAACTCTCTCTTTATCTGTCTCACTATTTCTCATTTTTCTCATCTCTCTAACATACTCGCTTTCTCAAACTCTTACTCTGCCAGTGTCTTTTGTTCTCATACTTTCTCTTACATTCTCATTTTTTGTTTCTCTCTTTCACATTCGCACAGCATCTCTTTCTTAACATAACCCAAGTGCAGTCGATTTCCCTTATCTTTCACATATTCTCTCTCTCTCTCTCTCTCTCTCTCTCTCTCTCTCTCTCTCTCTCTCTCTCTCTCTCTCTCTGTGTGTTGTTTCTATGTTTTTCTTTTACACTTCATGCACTGTTATATCCCTGTTTCTCGCAAACTGTATCTCACTCAGTGTTTCTCCTATTTTCTCTCACTCCCTGTTTCTCCTATTTACTCCCACTTACTGTTTCTCATACTTTCTATCACTTACTGTTTCTCCTATTTGTTTCCCACTTACTGTTTTTCCTCTTTTCCCCCTCTTACTGTTTCTCATACTTCCCCTCACTTGCTGCTTCTCCCATTTTCTCTCACTTACTGTTTCTCATACTTTCTTTCACTTGCTGTTTTTGAGACTTTCTCTCACTTACTGTTTCTTATACTTTCTCTCACTCACTGTTTCTCATACTTTCTCACACTCACTGTTTCTCATACTTTCTCACACTCACCTTCTCTCAGGCGAACTCTGTCTTTCTTCTCCATTCTCTACTACACCAGCTCTGCCTCTCTTACTCATTCTCTTTTATACTATCTCTTGTCTCTTTACCTAATTTGCCACACCCACCATCACCCACACCTCACCGCACATCACCCTCATCGACTGTTGCCACCCACTCTGTTTACAAGCTATAACCCTTCTTCTCATTCGCGTGTCGCCGAACACTTGACCCAAATTGAGGACCAACTGGCCGGAGAGACTGTAGAGTCCGGGCACTTAATATGGCTTAAAGTACCGAAATCTCTGGCACTAACTAATGCGCCACACGGGTTAACAGCTAGGACATTAATGCCCAGTGCTTTTCGATCAATGGATTGACACGAATTATGAATGTTAACTGAATGTTCCAGATTACCCATTCTCGACCGTTTTTGGAAATCTGTGATTTCAAATAGCGGGAGGTAACTTTCAGACAAGGGCGGTAATGCCCGAAGCAATGCAATGGATATGATATACAGGCTCTTTGAAATTCAGTTTTTTGCGGGTTGGAAATTGTTATTTATAAATAATTTTACATTTTTAAAATAAAATTTGACTCACTACAAAGGTAAGATGAAAATAATTCAATTCTTTCCTAATGTCTAGTCTCAGAAGAAATTTAAACTGTAGATCCGTATAAAAAGACTTCATTATGTGGGATGCAATTTATGCGTTGTGAAGAGAAACCGGAGTTTTAAGGTCTACCCTGGCTTTTGCCGGGAGCCGCAATATAGGCGGTTTCTGGGACCTCTCCACAGCGATCCTCATCCGCATGGTAGCACTTTGTGTCATCGGGTGTTTGTCGCTTGTGTGAAGTCCTGGTGGAGTATAAAGTCGGCCATTCTGGAATGCAATGGCTTTTATTTTTTGAAGCACCATCCTGGCTTCTGCAGAGGTTCCTCGACACACCAACTAGATATATATGGCCTAGCCATAGATATGGCCTAACGGCTGAAAAGGGCTTTCTTTGACTTCTCCACGGGTGATTCTTATCCGCACGGTGGCACTTTGTGGCACCGAGCGTTCATCGCTCTATGTGATGTCCCGGTTGGATAAGATTTACCAGACTTACTGTATACCCTCTCATGTGTCACACAGTTTTTCGTTATTTTGAAGCTCCACCCTGGCTGTTGCCGGGCGCCCTAATACAACCCAACCTATGGGTTGAACGAGGCTTCTGGGACCTGTCCCCGTGTGACCATTATCCGAATAGTGGCACTTTGTTTCACCAAGTTGCGTTCATTATCTCTATAAACTGGACTCAATTTTTGGACGAATTTTTTTTTCTTTTCTTTTAGAAACCCACTACGGCTATCGTTTGGGGCCAGAATATAACCTAACGGTTGAGCGGGATTTCTGGGACATGACCCCATGGGATTCTCATCCAAATGCCAATGCCAATGCCAGTTGTCCAAGAAAAATTTCAAATTTGATCCTCTTTCAGCCGCCCGGAGGCCTGCTATATCGAAGAAGGGTCCTTAGCTGTCTTATATGGTTTCCTTTTATTCGTGGTGTGTAGTCACACCTGATATTATATTAATTTTCATCCAAATGGTGACACTTTGTATTTATCGCAAACTTTTCTAGTTCATTATCACAAGTGTTTATACGCCGCATAAATGTAGTTATTAATCCATAATGCGTTATCAGTTCATTATTCAATAAGGTGTGGATAATTTTGTGTATGCGTGTATGTGTGACACGGATATGTGTGTTATGTTTGTATGTGTGTATGTGTGGGCATGTTTGTGTAAATATGATTCTGAGTATGTTTGAGTGTGTGTATGGGTAATTGTATATGTTTTTGTGTGTGTCTAAATGTGTGTGTTTCTGTGTGTGTCTGTAAAAGTTTGTGTATGTGTCTCTGTGTATGTGTCTGAGTATGGGTGTGTGTAGGTGTGTGTGTGAGTCTGCGTGTGTGTCAATTTTTGTCTGTGTGTTTGTCTGTGTATGGGTTTGTGTGTGTCTGCATGCGTCTGTGTGTATGTGTTTATGTGTGCATATGCTGTGTGTGTGTGTGTGTCTGTGTATCTGTGTCTGCGCGTGGGTGTGTTTTTGTCTGTCTTTGTGTGTATGTATGTGTCTCTGTATGTGTCTGCGTATCTGCGTATGTGTGTGTCTGTGCATGTGACTGTCTGTGTGTGTGCCTGTGCATATATGTCTGTATGTGTGTCAGTGGGAGTCTGTGTATATGTGTCTGTGTGTTTATCTTTGTGTGTGTCTGTTTGTGTATCTGTGTGTGTATATGTGTCTGCTTACGTGTCTGTATGTGTATGTGTTTGCGTGCGTCTCTGTGTGTGTGTCTGTGTTGAAGTCTTTGTGTGTTTTCATGTGTGTCTGTGTGTGTCTTTGTGTGTATTTGTGAGTAGTATGTGTGTCTGTGTATATGACTGCGTGTGTATGTATGTATGTGCGTGTGTGTCTGTGTAAATATGTATAAATATGTCTTTGTGTGTGTATCTGTGTGTTTGTCTGTGTGTGTCAATGTATATATTTATGTGCGTGTCTGTTGTCTGTGTGCGTGTATCTGTGTGTTTGTCTGTGTGTGTCTCTGTATATATGTATGTGCGTGTCAGTATGTATGTGTCTCTGTCTGTGTCTGTGTGTGTTTGTCTATGTGTGTTTTTTATGTGTGTTTGTCTGTGTGTGTGTTTTTCTGTGCGCAAGGGTTTCCGAGTGTGTGTCTGTATGTGTCCGTGTGTGTTTCTGTATGTGTGTCCGTGTGTGTGACATTATGTGCCTGGGTGTGTGTGTGTGTCTGTGAGTTCGTCCGTGTCTCTGTGTCTGGATGTATTTCTGTATGTGTGTGTGTCTGTCAGTTCGTCCGTGTCTCTGTGTCTGGGTATGTTTCTGCATGTGTGTGTGTGTGTGTGTGAGTTCGTCCGTGTCTCTCTGTCTGGGTGTGTTCCTGCATGTGTGTGTGTGTGTGTGTGTGTGTGTGTCTGTGAGTACGTCCGTGTCTCTGTGTCTGGGTGTGTTTCTGCATGTGTGCGTAAGTGGGTGTGTCTGTGTGTGCATGTGAGTGCCTGCCCGTATGTCTATCTGTCTGTCTGTCTGTGTATGTAATACCATGTGTCTATATGTGTGTGTGTATGTATGTGTGTGTTTATTACATGTTTTTTTTACATTACCACTGGTGTGGAAAGATTCTCTAAAAGTGAACAATTCGTTGCTAAATGGATTAAAGAATGTTAGGAAAAACTTCACGACTTCAGACGTACCTGACATTTATGACTGAACCTACATTTTATAGACTATTTTCTAATATCCTTTATTGTGGCTGTAGAATGTCTTCAATGGTAGCAACGTGACAGCTCCGCTATCTGGTCAACTTTCCAGCTGAGAAACCCTCTGTGTAACTTGTTTTCTATTGTGATGTGTAAAGAACTGCTCCACTCATCCGGTACGTTAAACATCAATAGGCCAATGTTATCGATAACAACAATTTATTGTCAGTGTACCATCTTTGCTGTTTACCACATTAACAGCTGACGTTGTCGTAAAAATTTATTCGCTTTATTCAAGGTTCTTTTTATTTTAAATTCGTCAGAACAGTGGGCAACGATCGTAAAGGTGTGCTTCACAAGGGATATATATATATATATATATATATATATATATATATATATATATATATATATATATATATATATATATATATATATATATATATATATATATATATATATATATAGAGAGAGAGAGAGAGAGAGAGAGAGAGAGAGACAGAGAGAGACAGAGAGTAGAACAGAGCTGTCCAAACTGTGTGCCGCGGTACATTAATATGTCGGCTATGTTATGAAGATTAGTCTTGCTAACGTAATTTAAGATGCTGGAGAAAAAAAAATATGGCCATGTTCACAGCTCCTTTATCAATGTAGATTTTGGTTATATTCGTGTACTGTTTTTCTTGTGCCACTTTCAATAACTGAAAGTGGTTTTGTTCCATGGTTAATGGTTGGTGATCCCGTCTGAAATTACGGTTTCTCTCACTGTTCATGTCTAGATCTTTCAAACCGGTCCGGTTGATCGCTCCTTTATGTCCACTTTGTGTCATGAGCCGTTGTGTGCTGCATGATTTACTAAGGAGGGGATCCGGGCAGTTATGGACTTAATGGTTCCATGTGCATTGATGATAATCTGTCGACTAACTAACCCACTATCATATGTCTACCTACTTATGATTGCTTTTGTTTAGCTGCATTTATTTTATTTATGTCAGATCTAGTTTCTTTTATAAGCGGTTTGGGGGAAAAAGGGTATCACCAACTGTAGGTTTCAAGCTAGAGGTTGTTATATCACCTTCGACACCCGGTCACCGCGATGTCAGGTTTAACCAACTACGCTAGAGAGCCGGGCACCTCTTCGTCCTAAAAGTGACTCTCCAGCATCACAAGTTCAGAAAACGTTGTGTTCTCTTCATTCATGTTGACTTCTTCTTTGTCTTCTGCTTCTTGTGTTGTTAAATGATTACTTGTTTGAAGAGAAAAAATTGTGGTGTGTTGTTAGTTCTTCTTCTTCTTCTTCTTCTTCTTCTTCTTCTTCTTCTTCTTAATTTCTTCTTCTTACTTTCTTCTTCTTCTTCTCTCTTCTTCTCTTCTTCTTCTTTTTCTTCTTCTTGGATTCTCTTTTCTCTTGTTCTTCTTCTTCTTCTTCTTCTTCTTCTTCTTCTTCCTTCTTCTTCTTCTTCTTCTTTCTTCTTCTTCTTCTTCTTCTTCTTCTTCTTCTTCTTCTTCTTCTTTCTTCTTCTTCTTCTTCTTCTTCTTCTTCTTCTTTCTTCTTCTTCTTCTTCTTCTTCTTCTTCTTCTTCTCTTCTTCTTCCTTCTTCTTCTTCTTCTTCTTCTTCTTCTTCTTCTTCTTCTTCTTCTTCTTCTTCTTCTTTCTTCTTCTTCTCTTCTTCTTCTTCTTCTTCTTCTTCCTTCTTCTTCTTCTTCTTCTTCTTCTTCTTCTTCTCTTCTTCTTCTTCTTCTTTCTTCTTCTTTCTTCTTCTTCTTCTTCTTCTTCTTCTTCTTCTTCTTCTTCTTCTTCTTCTTCTTCTTCTTCTTCTTCTTCTTCTTCTTCTTCTCTTCTTCTTCTTCTTCTTCTTCTTCTTCTCTTCTTCTTCTTCTTCTTCGTCTTCTTCTTCTTCTTCTTCTTCTTC
Organism: Candidula unifasciata; assembly: GCA_905116865.2. Taxonomy (NCBI): domain Eukaryota; kingdom Metazoa; phylum Mollusca; class Gastropoda; order Stylommatophora; family Geomitridae; genus Candidula; species Candidula unifasciata. The sequence goes on along the minus strand of CAJHNH020003640.1, from coordinate 32,452 downwards.
TTCTTCTTCTTCTTCTTCTTCTTCTTCTTCTTCTTCTTCTTCTTTCTTCTTCTTCTTCTTCTCTTCTTCTTCTTCTTCTTCTTCCTTCTTCTTCTTCTTCTTCTTCTTCTTCTTCTCTCTTATTCTTCTTCTTCTTCTTTCTTCTTTCTTCTTCTTCTTCTTCTTCTTCTTCTTTCTTCTTCTTCTTCTTCTTCTTCTTCTTTCTTCTTCTTCTTCTCTTCTTCTTCTTCTTCTTCTTCTTCTTCTTCTTCTTTCTCTTCTTCTTCTTCTTCTTCTTCTTCTCTTCTTCTTCTTCTTCTTCTTCTTCTTCTTCTTCTTCTTCTTCTTCTCTTCTTCTTCTTCTTCTTCTTCTTCTTCTTCTTCTTCTTCTTCTTCTTCTTCTTCTTCTTTCTTCTTCTCTTCTTCTTCTTCTTCTTCTTCTTCTCTTCTTCTTCTTCTTCTTCTTCTTTCTTCTTCTTCTTCTTCTTCTTCTTCTTCTTCTTCTTCTTCTTCTTCTTCTTCTTCTTCTTCTTCTTCTTCTTCTTCTTCTTCTTCTTCTTCTTCTTCTTCTTCTTCTTCTTCTTCTTCTTCTTCTTCTTCTTTCTTCTTTTCTTCTTCTTCTTCTTTCCCTCTTCTTTCTTCTTCTTTCTTCTTCTTCTTCTTCTACTCTTCTTCTTCTTCTTCTTCTTCTTCTTCTTCTTCTTCTTCTTCTCTTCTTCTTCTTCTTCTTCTTTCTTCTTCTTCTTTCTTCTTCTTCTTCTTCTTCTTCTTCTTCTTCTTCTTCTTCTTCTTCTTCTTCTTCTTCTTCTTCTTCTTCTTCTTTCTTCTTCTTCTTCTTTCTTCTTCTTCTTCTTCTTCTTCTTCTTCTTCTTCTTCTTCTTCTTTCTTCTTCTTCTTCTTCTTCTTCTTCTTCTTCTCTTCTTCTCTTCTTCTTCTTCTTCTTTCTTCTCTCTTCTTCTTCTTCTTCTTCTTCTTCTTCTTCTTCTTCTTCTTCTTCTTCTTCTTCTTCTTCTCTTCTTCTCTTCTTCTCTTCTTCTTCTTCTCTTCTTCTTCTTCTTCTTCTTCTTCTTCTTCTTCTTTCTCTCTTCTTCTTCTTCTTTCTTCTTTCTTCTTCTTCTCTTCTTCTTCTTCTTCTTCTTCTTCTTCTTCTTCTTCTTCTTCTTCTTCTTCTTCTTCTTCTTCTTCTTCTTCTTCTCTTCTTCTTCTTCTTCTTCTTCTTCTTCTTCTTCTTCTTCTTCTTCTTCTTCTTCTTCTTCTTCTTCTTCTTTCTTGCCCTCGACTTTCACTTCTTCTACCTGGTCATTATCGAAGAGGTATTCTTACTATTCTTTTTTTTTCTTTTTTTTTTACTGTTGAGCACCTTATCGATGTCTGAGCTTGATAAATACAAGACTACTGTTGCTTCCTGAATCTGTGATAAAACTGATGATGTTATTTATACACTTATTGTCCATTAAACTATTGGTCAAACGTTAGAAAAGACCATCTGATCTTTCTTACTTTTCCTAGTCCTGGCAGCAACCTCATAGCAAAAGACCATTTCCACACCTTTGGGCCTTTTCGGCATACAGGGCTAGACCTATATATTATAGACCAATCAGCACTTGATTAGTGATGTGGTCGGTATCAGGACGGTCGCCTTTACTTCCCAGGACTGCACATGTTACGCTCTCAAGTCTGAGTCTGCCTGGGAACTAAGGTCATTAAATAAATGTCCGTCTTCTTCAGGACCCGAACGCACCATCTTCCGATCCGAAGGCGAGCACATTGCCGCATTAACACTCCGACTCCCCAGCAACTCCATTTTTCTTGTTTGAATCGTCCTACCCCCCCCCCCCCAAAAAAGTAGTAAATCTGCATAAAAAGCCCGGTAAATGTAACGTTAGTCTCCCCACGCCCCGCCCATATACGCACTCGCTCACTTCTGATTGATTGTTCCTGAAACTGTCACCTTGACACGAGGTTTTGGGGGTGTTATGCGATGCCGTTGTTATCGCGTGTTTATTTTTCAGCACGCCAGCGCTTTTAACACTCCAAAAATATAGCCAAACTGGTTCTAACACAACGGCCCTAGAGAGTGCTGCAACCTATGTCACAGACATTTTCTTTCTCGAAATGAAAAAGTAAATGCAAGACGTCACAGAAAGCAAACAACAGAGCTTGACACACCCGAAACCTTAAGGAAAGTCGACCAGCCCAACAAACTTGTGAATAAAAAGTGACCTCGTCTATTTGGGGAGATTAACGTGAACCTAACCCATGAGCCCTTTAAATTAGCTTCCACTGCAGCATTCAATCTGAGTTTGCAGAGCTTGAATTTCTCCTAACCCTCTGAGTAGAAATAAGTAGACTTAAATATATTTTAAGCTCCTTTTAACGGGATATGACACTCTAAGAGTGTCTTACTTCTTGAACTAATGCTTGCAGAAGTAAAGAATATTGCCCGCGCGTCAGTTTGTTTACATTTCACTAATGACGGGTTGAATGACGACCCAAGTCCCTGATCCTCGCTAGTTTCAAGCAATAACCGCTGGCAAACGCAGACACAGCACTGTCAATTGTCATGAATATTCATGATTTGTTAGTGACGTATATGCTTTAGATTCATTGTCAATAACCTATTTTTGTGTCTGGACCTTTCCATAACACGACGGAGGCATGTTGTGGCTGTGTTATTCTTAAGTATGACGGAATGTGAATTAACTGTGTTGAAATATCCGTTAGTTGTCGTAAGTTAATTAAATTAATGAAAAGTAGACAGGTACGTGGTTTTGGTTAGAATATACGATAAAGACATTAAAGTGCTTCGAAAATTGTCACCTCCATTGCGATCGAAATCTCTTAACATTGCGTGATGTTGGGTCAGTCACCTGTTGCTGCTGTCTGTCTAATCAGCTCCTTCCATCTTTAACGGTCAGATGCGACGTATTTCATTGTTGCATACCTAAAGTCTGTCCAGTTAGCCAGTTTCTGTTTCCACGTATTTCTTGGTCTGCCTCTTCTCCTCTTAGACTCTGCTGAGTCCTGTTAAGTTAGTTGCGTATTTTTTACAGCACGTTGCAACCCTAGCATATTTTGGCTGTTGTGGTTTTTCTGGGCAAATTTACGTCCATTAGTTTGCCATTGCTTTCGAGACAGTCGGCTTCTAGATACCACTGTCGAAACCAGCGCAAGGTCCAGAGCTGGAATCTAACCCCGCACCTCGACATTACGAAGCGCGTTCGAAACGCCTTAGACACAGACGCCGACTCTAGTATTATTTTTGAGAGGCTGATAGATCTTTTTGTATGTCCGTGGCAATGCTGTTGCCGTTTTTTATTCCGATGTAAAAAGAAGTTCATAGTTTCAAATTTCGACATTAAAGCCTGAAAACATAGAATTTTATGTAAAATAGTTTTTGAACAAAATCATATGTTTTTCAGTTCTAATGTTTTTTTTTAATTTTAATTTATGTCAGTGATAGTTGAAATAACAAAGACACAGGAGGAATGCTGAATGCATTAGGATGTCGATGAGCATTAAATCAGATGAATTCAAGAAAAGTGAATAAATAAGAGACATGTTTCGAAAATCAACAGTTTCAGTAGTGATAAAACAAGGAATATGTGGTTTTATCAGTCGCATCCCGAGGACAACTTACAACAATTGTCTGTCCACGAACAGGACACTGCAGGCTCAACTACCACATGCATAAAATAATGATTGTGCAGTCAAACAGGACCACAAACACCTGAGCACATTCTGCAGACCTGCCCACTTTACATACAACTTTGAAAATAAACCTGGCCTCAAGAGCAAAGTGGGCAGCGCAAGCTATGGGGAACCATGCAGTACCTGTTACTGACATGCGAGTTCATAGAGGCAACCCAACCTGATGGTCTGATCTGAGCATACGAAACCAAACGCAAAGAAGAGGAAGAAGAAGAAGATCCCGAACAGGGAACATGTATCCACTAAAAAAGGCATGTAAATGGAAACAATTGGACTTAGGTAATTGAGGAGCTTGATGAGAACGCCTAAATATGCTGGACCAAATTCCATCCAAAATAAGAGATTACGCAGGATACAACGGAATGGTAGAATAAGAGATTACGCAGGATACAATGAAATGGTAGAATAGGAGATTACGCAGGATACAACGGAATCGTAGAATAAGAGATTACGCAGGATACAACGGAATGGTAGAATAGGAGATTACGCAGGATACAACGGAATGGTAGAATAAGAGATTACGCAGGATACAACGGAATGGTAGAATAGGAGATTACGCAGGATACAACGGAGTGGTAGAATAGGAGATTACGCAGGATACAACGGAATGGTAGAATAAGAGATTACGCAGGATACAACGGAATGGTAAAATAAGAGATTACGCAGGATACAACGGAATGGTGGAATAAGAGATTACGCAGGATACAACGGAATGGTGGAATAGGAGATTACGCAGGATACAACGGAATGGTAGAATAAGCTGCAAGCCATGTGTTAGGTATAATGACGAAACATGAGGATGACCGCTTGGACGATAGTGATGATTGATATGTGAAAGTAAACTCTAATATGGGGAGAGGGGAGCAAGCGCGAAGGGGTTTGACCCCGAAAGAAGATATCATGGACGAGCAGAACGACTTCGGACACAGATTACTGATTGAAGAATCGACTTCGGGTATACCCATAGATGCTCAATCTCCAGCAGCAACGATGTTGAGTTGTAGATGCTAACTGTTCCCGTATCACACTAATTAAACCCTCTGTCCCCCTTGCCAGATCCGCACCTAATTTCTCGTTTACACATTCTTAACCAGGTTATTTCAATTAACTTCGTGTCTTCTGTCAGTATTCCTTCATAAATAGTCATAGGGATGTCTCATCTTTTTCCAATAAAAGTGGTCCAGCTACTATCGCTAATGTGGCTATAAATCCTTCTTTCATTCTCTTGTTCTTCTGCCTACCGAGGACAGTATATCGACGAGAGTTTATGTAATGTTGACGTGTTGGAAAATCGCCTCATCCACAGCTTAGGCGTTCTAAGTCTAGGTGGTATCAATATCCAACATACCTTCATCCAAATAGTTCTTGTCTTATCACTTTTTAAATGTTAATTATTTTCTTTTCTTTTATTTTATTTCACGCTATTACTTTATTCTATTTCTTATCAGTATCATTTATGTATCATTAACATTTGTATTTCTTTTATTCCCGGTATTATATTATATATTAACAATACTACTGGCTATTATTTTTTGTGTGACTATAGTTTTTAACCATCGTTTGTTTTATTTTATTTCATTTATTCCACATCACATTTTTGTAAACGTTGCTCACGTCATCCCTTAGAGATCTACACACTCTCATCTCCTCGTTGTTACGTCTGTGTAGTTCATTCACTTATGTTTGAAAAAGGCTGCCCGGCCGAAACGTTACGTCGTGTTGTTTTGTTCACGTTTTTCTGCTTCCCCATTTTGTTGAGCTTTTCAGTCAAATTTCTCTGGAATTCCTTGTTGACGGGCTCATTGGTGGTATCTCCCCGTGCCCCATTTGTCTTTTTAGTACATTCCGCAACACCAACGGCCACTAGGATAAGAATACCAATGATACCCTCGCCTTTGAAAGTTCATGAAAAGGGAAAACTAGGAAGGGAACCTGCACTTTACTTCCAGTACTTTATCTGTAATCAAATTAAGGTTGGGATGACCTTAGAGCCAATGTAATTTCCCCGCCCCCCCCCCCCCCTCCTTTCTTAAAAAAATATCTAATTTTGGATTTGAAAACTACTTTTGGATACACAGGTGATTGTCTAACCAAAACACCACGGCAGCTCTCTTAGTCATCAAGACCTGTCGTTTCACTTTATTATACATGTTTATGATGTGTCCCTCGAGTAGCGAGACAGGTGGGTAACCTGAATTTATGCAGAAATAGTTAATTTGTAGAACCGACTTATGTAATTGCTCAGACTGAAATTATCTTTATATTTGATCCCAGTGACTAGGTTGTTTGGTCGTTAGTATAGTATTTAAAAGATTAAAGTAAAGTGAAGGAATTCTTATATTACAAACGCATCAAGGAAAGATATATCAGCCATGTAAAGAAAGAGTTATTGCTGGAACAATTAATTGTAGAAATATAAAAGTCAAATGACGTGTTTGTCAGAGGCATCAAGAAAATTTTTGGAACGGGTGGTGGTGGTGGGGGGGGGGGGGAGTGTTCAGTCTGTCATAGATTTTCTAGGTAGATGGTGGTAAAGGAAATTAGGCCTTGTTTAAGTGGGTATTTGTCTATGTATATAGACAAAAGAAGACATTGTGAAACGTTTCTTGACAGCCTTTTGTCATTGCATGGAGGCGTGTCAACACCCGAACTGATGCACGCATTTGCAGATCGCAGATTGCGGAGAGGCATGATTGCCCACGCCATTCGATAAGGTACCTGATGATGATGATGATTTACACACACACACTCACACACACACACACACACATACCGTAGACATGTAAGGAGTTTATTAGATAATAAGATTATTTGTAAAACACAATAATCTTCTAAAAAATATTATTACACTGAAACTATTTTGTCGGGAAAATACATTAGCTTAATTAACAGTTTTATTTTATTGTGTAATTTTTATCTTTTATAGATGCAGTCTTAAATACTAGCTTGTAATTAGATTAACGATTCGCTGAAAAGTTTCAATAAAGTTTTGATGATTTTATTATTGAAAAAAAAATAATACATTGTAAAGATTCATTAATGACGTAAATAATGTATTATTTGGTAAATGAATTTAACAAAGACGATACAGTAGCCGGATGACTATTTTATTGTAGAATAAATGTGACGTTTTGAAGATTGATCAACCTGATGAAGAGTGTGTTTGTGCGTAAATGATTCGTGGGGAAGATGTCACAACCGATAGTAGAGATTGTTGTACCGAAAATATTACATTGTAGAAACACAACAGTCGTAAGGCATTTGTTGTAATTAAATTGTGTTGTGTAAAGATTTCAGCCAAGCGCAGAGTTTACTATTGAGAAAATAATACGTTGTGACCAATCAACACTCAAAGAAAGTTTGCCTTATAACGCAAGGTTTTCCATGGAATAGTTTAACATGATGATGAGCGCTTTCTCACCGCAACGTTCATTTTGCTGTTCATAGTTGTGACAAAGTAAAGCAGGATTGTGCTACTTCTGGTCTGGATTGATATTTTTACCACATAAAGATGCAGCCAAGAATTAATTCACTAAAGACAACTTCTAACCTGGAGCAGCAACAAGTAGAGAAGGGACCCTTCCAGCATAGATGCCAGTGAACATTTCGACTAGAAACTTTATCGAAGAATACAACTCTCCTCTCAACAGACGTATGCTGGATACGGCCCGCTTGCTTCGCCTGAGGTCAAAAACGTCGGTTTCGAAAGTAAAAGACCTAAGCTACACCGACTCGACTATTCGTTTCAGAATGCTAACTTAG
>CAJHNH020003640.1:0-20000 GCA_905116865.2 Candidula unifasciata | reverse complement strand
CAGCCTTTCTAAACATCCATCATTTACGCTGCAGTTAAAATTAGGTGGAGTTGCCAGGGATTGAACCCAGGGCCTCTCCCGTGCAAAACTAACGTTGTTTTGCCACTGAGCCACATCCCCGAACTTGTTGTAAACCAGCCAAACAACTACTCACCCCGCGGACGAACTACTCACCCCGCCAACCACCCACTCAGCTGACCAACGAACTAACGAACGAACCAATGAACCAAGCAACCAAACAAACAAACAAACAACCTAGATCTGAATGACAGCGAAAGGTAAATGCTTTTCCTTCCCACTTTCCAATCCATGTTCAGCAACTCTGTATCCTAGTATTGCTTATATATGCCTGTATTAGCTCCCTTTGTATGTTCAAAATTGTTTCTTGTCATGGAGGTCCATTGAAGTCATAGAGTGTATCTGCCAGTGATGCGAGAAACCATAAGTCTGCATTTAAAAACCATATATGTAAAACGAAGGTACACACACTACTTTGCTCATGAAACAAAAGATTAGAGTCTAGAAATGGACAAAGAACCACGACTTTTATCCCATGTTTCAGGCTGATAAGGCAATGAAGAGAAAAGTTATCTTTCTTATCTGGTATTATAGTTGGTATCAATTTTGTTACTGGCGTTCTTGCTGTAACTATTTTTGTTAACGATGTCATTGTTGTTGTAATTAGTCTTGTTAACATTTTCATTGTCTTTGTTGCAATTATTGTTGTTACTGTTGTTACTGTTGTTGTTACTATTGTGGGTCATATTGCTGTTGTTGTTACTATCGTTGTTAACGTTGTCATTGTCGTTGTTGTTACTTTTGTTGGTAACATTGTTATTGTCGTTGTTCTTTTTGTTGTTAATATTGTTGGCTGTCATTGTTGTTTTTATTGTTACTATTGTTGTTGACGATGTCATTGTTGTTGTTACTATTGTTATTAACATTGTCAGTGTTATTGTTGTTACAATTTTTGTTAAAGCTGCCATTGTTGTTAGCATAGTTTATAGCCTTCTCATTGTTGTTGTTGGTTGTAGTGTTATAGCTGCTGGTTTCAATTTTGTTGATGTTGGTTTTGTTAATATTGTCCTTAGTGTCATGAACATTGTTGCTGGTGTTATTATTTGTTGGTGGTGTTGTTGTTAGTGTTGTCTTTCCTATTGTTGTTTTTGTGTTGTTAGTATTGGTAATGGTGTATTGTTGTTGTAAGTGTTCATATTATTGGTGTTGGTGGTATTACTGCTGTTGTTGTTGGTTTCCCTACTATTGTTATTGATGTGTTGCTGTTGTTATCGTTATTATTATTGTTGTTTTGGTGTTTATTATTTTTGCGTTTAATGTTGTGAATGTTGTTATTGGTGTTTTTGTGTGTGTGGGTGTCTGTGGGTACATATGTGTTTATTCAATCTCGAATTATGCATTCCCAGGTGGGCGTGCACGCGCGTGTGTTTTGATACCTGTGTGTGTATGCAAACATGTATAAATTAATAAACTCGTGAGCGTGGACGCGCGTATACAAATATACATAAATTCCCACGTGGGCGTGCATTCCTATTTGTAAACATATGTATGTATGTTTATGCAAACACGTATTCATGCATTCCTATCTAATCGTGCATACGTGTGTGTGTGTGTATGTATACATGCCTGTATACGCAGTCACGTATAAATGAATTTCCACGTGGACGTGCACCCGTGTGTCTGTTTATGCGTGTGGGTGGGGTGGGGGGGGGGGGGGGGGTTGCAAACACGTATTCATAAATTACCCATCTGGGAATGCATGCGTTTGTGTGTATATATATATACATGCATGTATATGCAATCACGTATATATGCATTCCCACGTGAGCGGCCATGCGTCTGTTTATATAAATATATTAATGTATGTGTATGTTAACACGTATAAACGAATTCTCACCAGCTCATTTTTCTAGCAACCCTCACTAGTTACTAGGGTGCCGGTCCAAGTCACTAGTTTTCGGTGCGACTGACACTTCTTAGCCAACATGTTTGGCACAGAGAAACCAGACCACATTTATAACTGATACTGCTCGAAGTAGGTTGAACGTTGAACGTAGTCAGTTTAATTTTTTGTAAATGAGTGGATGGATGCTATTCAGGCTAATACTGGGTATTCTCAGGTAACAGCTCAGAAAGGAGAAACGGAAAGAAATTTATACCTAAAACTCACTTTCTTCAACCTGTGTGTCATGACCTACTTCGTTTCTTGCCTTCTTTCTTCTAATTCCTCTTCTTTCTTCTCCTCCTCCAGGGGTCTTTTTGGCGAAGTGGTCAAGCCATTAGTGTCGCACTCTAAAGGTGGGTTCGTTTCTCCACGGCCTCGCTCAGTCCAAATTTTACGGAGATCCCTGGAGATAGTCGCCTGAGCCAATGAGGTCGTGCTCTGTGCAACGCTCTCCACAGGCATAAGCTAGTTGTTATGCAAAGAAAGATTGGGCTATATGGTATAAAACCCAGTGCACTGAAGTCAGTTCTCTCACCTTTCACATTTCTCATCCGCCATCTCCCCATTATCATCCGCCTTCCTTTACTCATCATCCTTCTCGACCTTTTCATCTCCTCTCCCTGATTCTTTTTGTTTCGTCACCTTTCCTCTGTTTTTTTTCCCCCCCACTTTCTTTCCTTTATCCAATTTCTTCTTCTTCCTTGTCTTTCGACCTATTTTTCATCAAAGTTCACCTTTTCCTCTTTCGGTTCCCTTGTGAACCCTATCTGTCACGCCTGTTTTTAACGTGATAATCTGCACCCAACTATCCCGTCCTGTGTAGCTGACACACAAGCTGGCTAATTTAAGTGGTGGCAAATTATTTCATATTGACTATGGAGTTTTCTCAGGTCGACCCAGCCTTAAGTGGGTGCTAGGGGCAGTCTTGGGAAGTAAAGGCCACCGGCGTGATGTTGACCATATCGCCCACCAAATGCCTGGTCTATACAAAAATAGGTCTAGTCCTATATACCCTATACGCCGGAAGACTTGGAAAAGGGTCCTTTATTGTTTGAAAATGGTTTGGCTACTATGTTGTTAAGACTTCACAGAGAAGGCAGTATAGATGTAGTTCTCTGTCTATTTGTCCGAACTGCTAATGTTGTAAAGCGTCACAGAAAGGAGTTTAGATAGTAGTTCCCTAGTCTATTTGTCCCACTGCTAAAGTATTGTAAAAGCGTCACAGAGAGGAGTTAGAATGTAGTTTCTCTGTCTATTGTCCCACTGCTAATGTTGTAAAGCATCACAGCAGAGGGGTTAAGAATGTAGTTTCCCTGTCTTTTGTCCACCTGCTAACTGTTGTAAAAGCGACAACCAGAGAGAGAGTTAGATGTAGTTCCCTTGTCTTATGTACCACTGCTAAGGTGGTCAAGACGTCAACAGAAAAGGAGTTACATGTAGTTCTACTGTCTATTGTCCCACTGCTAAATAGTTGATAAAGGCGTACACAGAGAGCAGTTAGATGTAGTTCCCTGTCAATTGTCCCCTGCTAATTTTTTGTAAAGCGTCACAGAGAGCAGTTAGATGTAGTTTCTCTGTCTATTGTTCCCCAACATGCTTAATGTTGATATAAAGCCGTCACGAGAGCAGTTAGATGTAGTTCCCTCTGTCTATTAGTCCACACTGCTAATATTGTAAAGACGCGTCACGAGAGCAAGTTATATGTGGTTTCATCTGCTATTGTTCCACTGCTAATGATTGTAAGCGTGCCACAAGATATCCATTTTGATGTAGTTCCCTGTCTATGTACCCCACTGCTACATGTATTGTAAAGCGTGTCACAGAGAGCAGTATAGATGTAAGTTCTCTGTCTCATGTCCCACTGCTAAATGTTTTAAAGCTGTCACAGAGAAGCAGTTAGATGATTCTCTGTCTATTGTCCCGACTGCTAATGTTAGTAAGCAGTCACGAATGACAGTTAGATGTAGTTCTCTTTCGTTGTCCACACTGCTAATGTTGTAAAGCGTCACAGACGAGGCATGTTAGATATATGTTATCTCTGTTCTATTGTCCAGAGCTAGCTAATGTTGTAAAATGGCGTCGCAAAAGGGTTAGATTGTAGTCCCCTGTCTAGTAGGTCCTCACTTGCTAAATTGTAAAGCGTCACAGAGAGGATTAGATGTAGTTCTCTGTCTCATAATGTCCCACTGCTAATTGTTGTAAAAAGCGTCACAGAAGGAAGTTAGAGTGTAGTTACCCTGTCTTTTTGTCCCACTCTGCTAAGGTTGTCAAAAAGCGATCACAGACACAAGGAATTAAATGTATGTTCCCTGTCTATGTCCACTGATTAAGTTGTAAAACGTCACAGAAAGGAGTTTCGATTTAGTTCACTGTCGATTGTCCCACGCTAATGTGTGTAAAGCGTCCACAGAGATCGTTAGATGCTAGTTCCCTGTCTATTGTCCCACTGCTAATGTTGTAAAGCGTCCAACAGAAGCAGTTAGATGATTGCTCAATGTCCTATTGTACCCCACTCTAATTTGTAACAGCCAGTCACAGAGAGCAGTAATAGATGTAGTTGCCCCTGGTCTATTGTTCCCAACAACTGCTAATGTTTGAGTAAAGCGTCACAGAGAGCAGTTAGAGTGTAGTATTCTCTGTCTATTGTCCCCTCTAATGGTTGTAAGCGTCACAGAGAGTGTTAGGATGTATTATACTCTTGTCTATGTCCCACTGATAATATTTGTAAAGCGTCACCAGAGAGAAGTTAGATGTAGTTCCTGTCTATTGTCCCACTGCTAATTGTTGTAAAGACGTCACTAGAGGGCAGTTAGATGTATTCCTAAATTCCCTGTCCATATTGTCCCTGCTATTGTTGTTAAAAGCTTCACAGAGATCAGTTAGATGTGGTTCCCTTCTGTATTGTCCCACTGCTCTGTTGTAAAAGCGCGCCACAGAGAGGAGTTAGATAGTAGTTCCCCGGTATCTAGTGTTGTGTCACCACTGCTGATGATTGTAAAAGCGTCACAGCTATAACTTAGGGTACTGCTATGTTGCCTTCTGTTTGTCTACTTTTACTCCCTTCCCTGCTTTATTGGTCAGCCTCTGCCTTGTTAGACCTGCGGCATAGATCTCATGTAGTCCATGCTTTAGCTGTTGGTTGATTTTGCCTCATTCTGAACGCAATGATCAAACCATTGACGCTTTTGGATACACATCATGGTAATCATATTACTCCTTACTAAGTGCATTACCATGTATCTTCTTTAGTTCTTATTTGGTGACCTAGTCTCTTACTGGTTTTTTTCCCGCCCTCATTTCTTGAACATCTCATCTCATCATAGTTATATCATTTTTGCGTTGTTTTCTCTAGGACGTGATAGCACACGATTGCAAACGAAATAGTGTCATATTATCAGGTGCTTATGACAGGTACAGTCATCTTCGTTCAGATTGCCGTGTTTTTGACTTCAGGAGGTCAAGGGTACACACAGCATTGTTTGGAATTATTTTCCAATCCCGGGCATGCGTGGTGTTGGTAAGTTAACAGCGTACCAGATGTGCTGCTCTGTCTCAACTTGGTAGAAATAAATTGAACATATAAGGCAGAGACTTTGTTATGCCTTTATTGGAACGCATATACAATTTGGAGCACAGCAAAGTCATAGACCATCACTGTCTGTGAGAGTGATGTAAAGCGATCTGACCCGAATACTCGAAGCTCACAGGAAAGGCAAGACTGGACGTGTAATCACCTACTTGGCACCACATTGTACTAGGCGCTGGCTGCTAGCAGGGTTGGGACGTCAGCTCACTATGGCAATTGCCCCGAGTGTTGTGTGGACTGCTCGGATTCTGAAAGAACTCAGACTCAGATCAAAATCTTTTGATGACCTAATAAGGAGAGCGAGTTGGATCGTCTTATTCAATTGTTGACCTTCTGTATGGAGGTTTTACTGTTTATTCTGTCCTAATCCTCCTCCCCGGTGCGATACACACTTCCTAGGTTCACTTAGTCCTTAGAGCTCATGTTTTAATAGTTTAAATACCATATTTTGATAACAATAAATATAGACATTTCATCGACTCTAATTATTACAATTGCGACACTCATATCTTAAAGGTGTCAAACAAACTATTAAGAATACACCTACATTAAGTTTTATTTTTTCTTGCAGTGGCATACAGATTGGATGTCTGAACTCTTGCGTAGAACACAATAATTAAAGCTACAAGGTAGATTATCTCTCAGCATTAGCACAAAACGAAGAAATACATCATGTCCCTGTAGCACTTGAAATACACGTTGAAACTGAAGACCCCTAAATACAATGAACGCCTCCACTGGTCATCTGTACAATTCTTAGGGCATGAACAATAAAAGCACAGTAATCAAGCCTGCGGGACGCCGTGCCACGGTACTTGATGGCCAAAACAGCAGAAACCCGCCTAACGGGTTTAAAGTCGTAATGGAACAATAGGGCTCGGAGTGAGCACACGTCTTACAACCCGCAAGTGCCCCCTCGTTCGGGGTTCGGTGTCAGAAACCAAACCCCGGAACACAATTGGCGGGATGATCGCTTTTACGTATACACATGGACCGAATATATGCGTGATCACGTGGGTCCTGGTTACGGGGCGGAATCATTAATGACAAGGGTCTGATGTGATGAGAGTCACGGCGCCATGACAGTGTTCTGCAATTAAAATGGCGACCAGCCGTACATAAGGATAGGGACGACTCCTTTCTCCCAGTTCCCAAGTCTGAATATCTCTAAACTGATTATATTAGAGACCTGAATCACTTGGTTCCACCTTGTAATTGTGTTTTGCTGTCAGATTAGGCCAGCTTAAAAATTGTGAATATTTGCTGGAGATGGGCGTTCCCAATTTGTATGGCGCACTGGATACGCAGAATTGGCAGCGGTGTTCAGAAGCTCGATTCCCTAGGGCTAATTCAAAGATGCCTCCCTGTGTCCTGTCTGTATGTCCAGGTCTATACTGTCTCTGTCTGAGACTTGACCACAATCTGTGTATGTATTGAATCGTCCACCTCTGTGTAAATTATAACATTGAAAGCAGAATCGCATTGTGTTGTATCTGACTTACGATAAATATAGTGCGGAAACGGTCGATAAACCTCAGAACTAGTCATAATTCAAGAGAAATCATCGGCATATATCAAGCTTTATATACAATACTATAGTGACTAAGGAGAGAGGGGAAGAGCAACAACAAGAATTTTGCACCATCATCCGTATTATATTCCACAGACAGGCCCATGGCCTGATGGCGAGTGTGACTAGCATGAGCCTGCCGCGCTAAAAGAAAAATGATCTTCCACAGTGAGAGCACTGGATTCCGGGAGGTGAGGGACTGGAGGAAGCGGGGATAAGGGAAGGGATGCAGAATGAGGGAGGCAGGGGTGGTAGTGCAGGAAAACAGGAAGGAAGGGAGCGGGGGAAGGAACAGGGAGCGGGGAAGGAAGAAGAAGGAGGGAGGCAAGGATGAGGGAGGAGAGGAAGGACAGGAAGAAGAGAACGAAAGGGGAGACAGGGACCAGGAGAATGGTGGGAAAGGAAGTAATAATGAATCATGTAACAGAATAATAATAAAAGAATAAAGAAAATCTGGAAGATGTTACAAAATAAAAGAGGGACAAAGGGAGAAGTGAATTTATACACTTGGGATTAGGAGAATAAGCTTTTTTTTTTTTTTTAAATCAAGACAAAACACCAACGTCAATTAAAAAAACAAGCAGTTTTCATCTGATACTTGTAGTTTGCACAGGAACGCTTGAACAAAATAGTCGTCCAACACTCAAGAAAGCGCGCCAAATTGGATGCACCTTTCTCCGCGCACACACCGGGGGGGGGGGAGGTCCGGCTGACCGTCTGCTCTATTTTGCCCCTTATGTATGGGCACGTCGCAAGCACACGAGCCCAAATAGACCCCCGTATACATCACCAAAGCGCAGTTTCAACAGAAATAAGCAACAATGTACTTGGTGCTGAAAAGAGAAACAGAAAAGAAGAGTCGGTAAGGATAAGATATGTATATGCTTTTCAAAGAAATCGCTTAGTCAAAGAAGCAGTAATTTATCATTTTGGCAGATTTTTTTTTTTTTTGCATGCACTTTTCAATCGGGGGCCGTCTTTGTACGGAGGTTTGAAGCGTGCGTTACACTTCTTTCGTATAGCCTTCATTTACTGGGATAGGTTCTTTGAGTTTTTTTGTGTATTTTTGTTTAGGTCTGTCACAATTATACGGCGTTATTGTATGGGGAAACTGGGGAGGTGAGGGGTGGAAAGGGGTCTTTTGATGGGTCCATGGGAGAATAATTTTGGTGATAGGTAGGGATTGGAAACGGGTGGGGGGATGTAAAGAGTTTAGTGAAGTTGTAAAATTAGTGTTAGTTGAGAATTGAAACATATGAATTACAGGTAGCTATTGATTAAATTGTACTACTATTCTGGTAGGTCCGTGTGTCATACAGATGAGACTGTGACTGCAATACCATTAGATAATTGGAAGTGCTGGCTGCTGGAAGATGGGGTACAGAATCGCTTATGGAAAGTGATCCCGAGCGCTGGTGAATGTGGTTTCTGATTCAATAGTCCAACTTTTACAGCGTAGCATGCATACTATACATGATTCAAGAAACATAGGGTGAATGATGAATGGAAGATTGAATGGATGGATAGGCAGCTGGATGGATTGCATACTGTGTGTGTGGCTGAATTTAGATGGACTGACAACGGACATACAGACGACAGACAGGCAACAGGACATACAGAAGACCAGACGGGGGGGGGAAATAACCGGACCGGACCGACCGACGAACCGACCAGACCGAACGTACCGACCGACCGAACGACCGACTCGGACCGACCGCGTGACCGACCGACCGACCGACCGACCGACAGACCGACCCGATCGTGACCGACCGACGTGACCCGACCGACAGCCGACCGACGACCGACCGTACCGTCCAGTCCGTCGCAGACCGACCGAACGACCGGGACGGACCGACGCGACGACGTGACCGAAGCCGAACCTGACCGACCGACCGACCGACCGACCAGACCGCGAACCGACCGACCGACCGGACCGAAAACCGACAAGACAGACAAACAGACATACAGACAGACCAGACAGAACAGACAGAGCACAAGAGCCGAGGATAGATGGATGGCTAGGAAATGTAGGCAGAGCTGTTGAAGCGGATTACTGTAGTAGATGGACACATGGATTATGTATATGGAGATGTGTTTTGATTATGTGTTCGATGTTTTTGTATTTTGAACTGCAATAAAACCCTGCCGCTCTAACAAAGCATGTCGTCAAAGCTACATAATTACAGGAGTATTTTCTTTTGGCCCGGCTCTCTTAGCGAAGTTGGTTTAAACCTGAGACTTTCGCGGTGGCCGGGTGACAAACTCCTTTATGGCCGGTTTCACTATCCGGGGGTAGGCATAAAAAGCACATTTTCTCCCCAGAATACAACGGTACCTATAATGGAATCATACCGAGGGTTGCGGGGGGGGTCGAAAATATCCATAGTACCCAAGAGCCAAAGTGTGTTTACAACACACTCATGGTTTCCGGCATACGTACAAAACAAAAAACAAAAAAAAATCTCCTGAGCATCTACAAACACTACCAAAAGTCCAGAATATTTAAACGGTAATTCAAGCAAAAGTAGCAGTTCTGAACAGGACCAACGTCTAGAAATGGACGAAACAAACCTACAATTTCCATACAGTTTACACACAGTCAGCCAGTAAAAATGCCAAATAATGTTAATATTATATGTAACATTGGCATTCACCATTTTTACAAAATCGTCACAGTTTTATATAGTGCTTTGTTGACACTCGATTGAGGGAAACCGTGTATAAGGCAACGGTTGACATGAATGTCCCTGAGTGACCAATGTAAACTACTGGAAGACTTTCTCTTCACGTCTGACTGAAACTCATTGAGGGAAACGTGTAGAGGCACATGTTGACTGAATGTCCCTAGTCCATGTTAACATAACTGGAGACATTTCTTCGACTGGGCTGCTGACACACTCAATTTTGAGGGCAAACGTGATCTGAGGCACTGATTGACATGAATGTTCCATAGTACAATGTTAAAACTCACTGGTATTTCTTCACCGTCTTCTTGACACTCATATTGCTGGGAAACGTAATAGTGGGCACTGTTTTGACTGAATGTCACCTAGTACCAATGTTATAGCATACTTGGAGATTTTCTTCACGTCTGCTGAACACTCATCGAGGGGATAACGATGGACAGGCACTGTTTGACTGAGCTGTCACCTATATAACAATGGTTAACTCCTAGAGATTTCTTCACGTCTGCTGACACTCATTTGAGGGAGTAAACACGATGTGACAGGCACTGTTGACTGAATTCACCTAACAGTACCGATGTTCACATACTGGATGATTTTCTTCACGTCTGTACTGACAAAACTACATTGAGCGCAAACGTGGTGAGTCACATAACTTTGACTGAACATGTCCTCTAATACAATTTTAACTACTGAAGAATTTCTTCACTGTCTGATGACACAATCATATGAGGTGAACAACGTGTGAGGCACTAGTTGACTGACATGTCCTAAGTACCAATGTTCAATAACTGGATTTTCTTACAGCGGGAGGGGAACGCTGACTGACACTTCCATATGAGGGGCAAACTCTTGAGGCACTGTTGACTGAATTGATCCCTAGTACAAATGTTAACTACTAGAGTATTATACTTTCACGTCTGCTGACACTCTTATGAGGGAAACATGAAGTGCACTGTTGACTGTGAATGTCCCCTTAGTGACAATGTTAACTAAACTGGAGATTTACTTCGACGGTCCTTCTGGCACTCATTGATGGTGAAACAAATGTGAATGTCCAACTGTTGACTGACCTGTTCCCATAAGTAACAATGGTTAACTAACTGGTATTTCTTCACTTCCTGCCTGCTGGTAGACTGCCTAACGACCATGTAAACGACAATAACTTTGATCTACCATTGAATTCAAAGTCGAATAATTGTTGCACTAGGTTTTAACCCACCATATTCATTAAAAAAAAAAATCAGACAATTGTCATAAACGGTTTAAACACCACTGTTGACAATTAAAAATCACAACTTAACCCGACTTACAACAAAAAAATTGCATGTAGTAATCTAACCCACTGTGTACAAAAAAAACTGACTGGTGTGTAGCTGACCTTACCCACTTAAAGCTGTAAATTGTTTTTGTCAAGCACTCTAGACGCCGACTTTTAAAAAAAACGAAAAACACGGATAAGAAATCTGTGTAGAAATCTAACGCCACTTACAAGAAATTGTATAGCAATCTAACCCACATTTAGAAAGAGAAAAATTATGTAAGCAGTCTCTAATCTTCCTATTTAAAAAAAAAAATCAAACAATTTTGTACCAACACTAAATTAACATTAAATTTTTTAAAACATCATACCATGGTGTGGCCATCTCCGCATTGGAAGTGTGCCTACCAGGAAACGCCCAAATGATGGTCGTTGTGTGGGAATATTACGCAGGACATGGGGAGAACGCCGATGATGGTAGGCAGCTAGTGCGTGCTCGCGACGCGGTGTCTCGAAGAGTCTGGGATATTCAGAGCCGCGTAAGGAGCCAAACTTTTAGTGGTGTGTGTGTTAAATGAAGCGTGTGTGCATCGCAAGGTTCTGATCTTAACCAAGTAAAGTGCTGTGGGAGCGTGGGGGAAGCTTGAGTGGAATCTCGAGGTTGGTGTGTGCCGTACTCGGGAGGTGCTGGAGGTCACTGGGTTTTCGCTCCCTAGTGAAGGCTAAGTGATGTACTTTTAACGTGGAACTGATGGGCTTTCGGGTTTCCTAATTAGTGCTCAGTAGGTGGTAAGACGTTGGATCCCGTGTGTACTCCCCCTTTGCACACTCCTTTTTTGCGTGCACAATCCCGGTATACGTTTAACGTGCTATCGCGGGTTTGGGTGCTAATCGATAAGAGCTTAATAGCGCTGGCCCATGGCAAATTTCGGAGTTGAAAATCTACTAAAAAGTATTCTCAGGATCCATCGTCGTCGATAAACAACACGGAGTTCGTGGCCTGCGCCTGTGAGACTCTTCAGGCCTCATGCGTGAGTTTAAAAGTAGGAAACCAGAGCACATTTGGGTATTACACACAGTGTGCCATGATGTAGATCCTCGTCATAAAAGTGCTACATAACAGACGTACTGGGCCTATTGGAGAAGAAAAATATAGTCTGACAAATTAGCGGCGATTGTTAACATCAAAAGTTAACCCCAAACTAACCATGACATCGGCCCAAGCATGTCCGACTCTGGCTGACCTCAACGCTGGAGCTGTCCAATCTGCCAGACTGTCCGCGGGCTATCTGTCTTTCTGAGTGACCTTAGCTGACTTGCTGGAGGGACAACAACTGTTTTGTCCTGGGTATCATCTGGCCTCGGAAACACACAAAAAACTCTCTCAAAGTCCGAATACCCACAACACTTATAATCAACCCATCCGACTACGGCAATCCACTGGTCATTGGCCTAGTTCTACTGACCCTTGCGCGGACAACAACAGGGTTCTGACAGTATCAAAACGACATGATCACCAGTCTTATTGTTAGCTGCCCAGAGAAACTCCACAACAAATGGCTGACCATCCATCCCGGCTCTTGTTCTACAGCAGCTCGTGGCTTCAACGTGTGGTCTCGTGGCCTGGTCTGGAGGGCTCGTGGCTGTTCTTTGTTCTTATTGTGTCGGATGTTTCTTCTGATTCATTATTTTAAAAAACAAGCTAGGAGGAGGTATCGTCTTCTCGACGGCATCAATTTACACTCAGGTGTTGTGGTCAGGGAGCGCTTGTTTAGAAACCGGGGGCAAAGGGCGACCTCTTTAGAGAGCCACCTTGTAACGACCAGGCGTACGTTTATCAATCTAGGTCACTTGTGGTTGAGATTATCAGCAGCTGCTACAGCACTGGGAAGCTGCGTGGTCTCAAGGCATGGTGTCTGCCTCGAGTGCTAGAGTTTTGGGGTTTAATCCCCGGTAAGGGCTGGAATTTGTTCACGTTGACTTGGAGTTCTAGTAATTTCCCCTGGTCTCTGGGTAGTGAGATCGGACGCCTGTGTGCATTGTTGCGCACTTAAAAAATCCCTTGGCAGTTGGAAATGGAAAATAGTAGCCTAACGGCGCTGCCTGGGCAAAATCTGGAGTTAAAAAATCTACCCAAAGTATTTCAGGATCCCCGCCGGTGCTACAGAGCTTGTGCATTGCGTTTTATTCTTCGGACTCAGACTTGAGTTACAAGAAGAACGGAGCACTTATGGGTTACTACCCGTGTGCCATGATGTTGATCTGTTGTTCCAACCTCAAACAGCATTGTTAGCATAGAGTTAGGGCGTTTTCTTATTACCACAGTAAAAGTAGAGGACCCTCTTCCCACGCCTTTACGCGTATTGGGTATATAGGGCAGGACGTATATCTTTTAGACGAAGCGGCATTTGGTGGATGATATGGTCAGCATCACACCGATCGCGTTTACTTCCCTGGACTGCACCTGGTACCTCCAGAAGGCTGGGTGGACCTAGGAGTCAGGGTCATTTTTTAAGAAGAAAAAAAGACCGGGCACTGTCAGGACGCGAACCCACGACCTTCCGAACAGCAGGCGAATGCCAAGCCGCTAGACCACAGAGCCTCCCTTATTATCACACAGGCTGGGCTGGGTTTAATTCACAAGTCGGCTTTTGTTTTTCTATTACAAAAAACAGGTTCAAGAAAACAGATTCCAGAAGAGACACATGTTTACATGGCTCCAGGAGAAATTATTTCTAAAACAAAAACTCTCATTATTATTATTATTATTCCTAGTGTTCACTAGTTATTGTAGATAATAAATCTGTATTAGTTCTGGGATATGTTGGTGAGACTGACTGTCTTGTTCTCACTAGTTATTGTAGATAATAAATCTGTATTAGTTCTGGGATATGATGGTGAGACTGACTGTCTTGTTCTCACTAGTTTTTGTTGATAATAAATCTGTATTAGTTCTGGGATATGTTGGTGAGACTGACTGTCTTATTCTCATAAATCAGTCTCACCAACATATCATAGAACTAGATTTCTTTCACATGCCGGCCGTCTTCACTTCCCTAGGACAAGCATCCGGATTCCCATTTTATGCTGCGTCCATGTTAAAAATCCCCGCAGGCAGCAGTGGGTTTCGGTCGCGGTACTTTCGAATTAAGAGTGGGACTGGCAACGCCTAGGCCACGCACACAGCACCGGATATACGTGATTCCTTGAAAAAGATAGTGAGAGCTGGCGAAAAGCCTTTTTTTTTATCCTTCAGTCAATTAGCCAAGTGCCCTCTTCGCAATGAAGGTTGGCTGCAATAATTCTCCAATACGCTCGAGCTCTTGTCCATCTTGTACACTTTCTTAGACAGCTGTTCGTCCATCTCTTGATGTTGTCATCCTACTTATATCATTGCCCACCTCTTGCTCTATTGTCTTCGTTTTTTCCCGCCACTATGGTTTTTAAAAGCGTGTCATGCCTTTTAACGGGGCCAGAGTATTTCAACTTCTCCTATTTCTTTAAATAATTCTCTCCTCATTTGTAGCCTTTCCAAAACCTCTGTATTGGACTCTTTTTGTTTACATGAAATACGACATATTCTTCTGTATACACACATCTCCAGGGTTCGAATTTCTAGTTGCTTGTTTATTGTCCATATTGAAAGATTGAGTCTACATAACATTTGACAATTCTCAATTTTAGTGGGTTGTCCATCTCTCTAGCTGTCAGTAACTTGCGCATCTTATTGGATAAGTTACTCTGAAAGCTTGCTAAGAAAGGTGAAGACATAAATGCTTCCAGCAGAGTAGCAAGCTTCACTGGAAAGGTCACGGGCAGTGAGCATACTTTTCTCCAGGCCATGCCGGCGTCGAGGGTAATGAACAGTCCAACAGACTGGCTGTATCTGCACCACTGGGTGGTGAATTGATACATGACAAGGCAGATGTGGTCAAGGCCCTTCGGGAACAAGCAACGGAATCAGTAGAGAAACAAGATTATTATGACCTGGAAAGAATGAGGCACCTGGGTGTTACCAGAGGGTTTGGCCAGTTCACTATACTCAGAGGAAAGGCAAGACGGACATATAACCAGATTGTGACCGATACCATCAGTATTAGAACTCTGCGCTTGCTGCTAAAGATAAGGACATAGCATGCATGGGAATGCCCCGAGTGCTGTGATGTCAATTCTTGAGTCAACTCAACTTAACATTTAAGAAGTTTTAGCCATTCCTTGTTCTCTTTTTGATTTCTCTTCCATTTCTACTATTATCTGTTAATACGTGACCTAGATAGGAGAAACTTGTTACTTGTTTCAATAGGTCTCCGTTTACTGTGATGTTTTCCATTGTTAATTACCATAGTTTTGGTTTTTCAAATGTTAATGTCTAAACCAAACTCGACACCCCGCCTGCTGACTTGATCCACTAGTTCTTGAAACTCCTGCGCACTTTCTGTTAGTTACACTATTTTATCCTCGTAACTCAGGCTGTTTGTTGTTCTTTCATTCAGTCTGGGCAGTTTCTCAACTTGTTTGAAAAAATTGTTTGTGTAAAAAAAATTAAAAAGGTTGGGATTAACACCGACTCCTTACGTACTCCTTTTTTTTTTTTTTTTTATCTCTATCTGTGGTGGGGAGATTGTGTTTTACCTTTAGATAGACCGTGATGAGAGCGACGTTCTGAAAGACCTTTTACATCAGCGGTTCTCAACCTGTGGGTCGCGACCCTTTTCTTTGGGTCAAACGACCCTTTCACAGAGGTCGCCAAAGACCATCGTAAAACACAAATTTATTGATGTTATAAAGTAGCGACGAAAATAATTGTTTAGTTAACGGGTCAACACAACATTGAGAACTGTTTTAAAGGGTCGCGGCATTAGGAAGGTTGAAAACCACTGTCTAAATGATAATGAATACATATTTATCGTACAGTATAGGTATTCTCACAAAGCTGACCCGTCCAATGTCTTCCTTCGTTGATTGATTCTGTCCACCCAGACATAGTGCTACTCTTGTTACTCACTCTGAACTCCTTGTTGATGGAAACAAGTAAAACGACGGATCAGACCTCCAGTGAGCAGCTGAAGGACACGAGTTGTTCTGTTCCTTTTGTCCTCCTTGTATCGGCACGTGTTTGTTGTCAGCCCTTGTCACCTGTCACCGGGTGTACAATGCCAGGTTAGTCACCTGTCGCGGACACCCTGGTGTTGCCCTGAAAGCTAGAGCCGTTAAGAGCTGATATTTACGGTTCCAGTCGAGAAGGCAGAGTGGACGGGCAGATAAAGGCGCTGTCAGTCACGGCGAAGGGGGAAAATAGGAGAATGTTTGTTTTATGATAGGCGCCCCCTGTGGGAAACACTAAGAGATGATCTTCTTCGCCTTCACAGGCTGTAAGCTCAGGCTGAAAGTTCTGGTTGTTCGTCCACTCCTGCACTTTAGTCTTGTCCCAGAACTTGAGTTTCGCTTGCACATCCGTTTTACACATCTGACTTATGTGTATACAGTCTGTTGTTTTCTTACCTCTCAGACGGATCCCCTCCGACTTCGAAGGCAAGTCTTGATTTGTCTACTCTTACGTCATGCTTGTTAGGGAGGCAAAGGGTCTATTCTTGTTCCCTTATCCGACAATGGAGCCCCGAAACGCACACGGGGAAAACTAAGAGATCAAGTTGTGTGCAGCGGGCGACTCCGTCATCCCTGTTTGTTTTCTTTGTTTCTGCTAGCGTCGATTTTAAAGATGTTGATCAGTACTTCTGTAAATGCTGATCAGTACTTCTGTAAGTATTGATCAGTACTTCTGTAAATGTTGATCAGTACTTCTGTAAATGTTGATCAGTACTTCTGTAAGTATTGATCAGTACTTATACAAGCATTGATCAGTACGTTTAAAAATGTTTATCGGTACTTCTAGAAGTGTAGATCAGTACGACTCTTAGTATTGATTAATACTTCTACAAGTGTTGATTAGTACACCTGTAAATGTTAATCGGTACTTCTGTAAGTGTTGATTGTACATCTAAAAATGTTGTTCAGTACTTATGTAAGTGTTATTTAAAACTTTATTTTATATATTGATTAGGACTTATGTAAATGTTTATTTGTACTGTAGTCAGAGTTAATTACTACTTCAGTAAGTGTTGATTATTACTTATGTAAATGTTAGGCAGTACCTATGTAAGTGTTGATCAGTACTTCTGTAAGCGTTAATTATTACTTCTGTAAGAGTTTATAAATATTTATGTAAGTGCTTATTATTACATCTGCAAATGTTCATCAGTCTTTTGTAAGTGTTGACTAATCTTCTGTAAGTGGTGATCAGTAATTCTGAAAGTGGTAATTAATCTTCTGTAAATGTTGATCAGTATTTCTGTAAGTGTTGATCAGTACTTCTGGAAGTGTTGATCAGTACTTCTATATGTGTTGATCAGTATTTCTGTAAGTGTTGATCAGTACCTCTGTAAGTGTTAATTAGTATTTCTGTAAGTGTTGATCAGTACTTCTGTAAGTGTTGATCAGTATTTCTGTAAGTGTTAATTAGTATTTCTGTAAGTGTTAATTAGTATTTCTGTAAGTGTTGATTAGTATTTCTGTAAGTGTTGATTAGTATTTCTGTAAGTTGTAAGTATTGATTAGTATTTCTGTAAGTATTGATTAGTATTTCTGTAAGTGTTAATTAGTATTTCTGTAAGTTGTAAGTATTGATTAGTATTTCTGTAAGTATTGATTAGTATTTCTGTAAGTGTTAATTAGTATTTCTGTAAGAGTTGATTAGTATTTCTGTAAGTGTTGATTAGTATTTCTGTAAGTTGTAAGTATTGATTAGTATTTCTGTAAGTGTTAATTAGTATTTCTGTAAGAGTTGATTAGTATTTCTGTAAGTGTTGATTAGTATTTCTGTAAGTGTTAATTAGTATTTCTGTAAGTATTGATTAGTATTTCTGTAAGTGTTAATTAGTATTTCTGTAAGTGTTGATTAGTATTTCTGTAAGAGTTGATTAGTATTTCTGTAAGTGTTAATTAGTATTTCTGTAAGTATTGATTAGTATTTCTGTAAGTGTTAATTAGTATTTCTGTAAGTGTTAATTAGTATTTCTGTAAGAGTTGATTAGTATTTCTGTAAGAGTTGATTAGTATTTCTGTAAGTGTTGATTAGTATTTCTGTAAGTGTTGATTAGTATTTCTGTAAGTATTGATTAGTATTTCTGTAAGTTGTAAGTATTGATTAGTATTTCTGTAAGTGTTGATTAGTATTTCTGTAAGTGTTGATTAGTATTTCTGTAAGTGTTGATTAGTATTTCTGTAAGTATTGATTAGTATTTCTGTAAGTGTTGATTAGTATTTCTGTAAGTGTTAATTAGTATTTCTGTAAGTATTGATTAGTATTTCTGTAAGTGTTAATTAGTATTTCTGTAAGTGTTGATTAGTATTTCTGTAAGTGTTGATTAGTATTTCTGTAAGTGTTAATTAGTATTTCTGTAAGTGTTGATTAGTATTTCTGTAAGTGTTAATTAGTATTTCTGTAAGTATTGATTAGTATTTCTGTAAGTGTTAATTAGTATTTCTGTAAGTGTTGATTAGTATTTCTGTAAGAGTTGATTAGTATTTCTGTAAGTGTTAATTAGTATTTCTGTAAGTGTTGATTAGTATTTCTGTAAGTGTTAATTAGTATTTCTGTAAGTGTTGATTAGTATTTCTGTAAGTATTGATTAGTATTTCTGTAAGTGTTAATTAGTATTTCTGTAAGAGTTGATTAGTATTTCTGTAAGAGTTGATTAGTATTTCTGTAAGAGTTGATTAGTATTTCTGTAAGTATTGATTAGTATTTCTGTAAGTGTTGATTAGTATTTCTGTAAGTGTTAATTAGTATTTCTGTAAGAGTTGATTAGTATTTCTGTAAGAGTTGATTAGTATTTCTGTAAGTGTTGATTAGTATTTCTGTAAGAGTTGATTAGTATTTCTGTAAGTATTGATTAGTATTTCTGTAAGTGTTGATTAGTATTTCTGTAAGTGTTAATTAGTATTTCTGTAAGTGTTGATTAGTATTTCTGTAAGTGTTGATTAGTATTTCTGTAAGTGTTGATTAGTATTTCTGTAAGTATTGATTAGTATTTCTGTAAGTGTTAATTAGTATTTCTGTAAGAGTTGATTAGTATTTCTGTAAGAGTTGATTAGTATTTCTGTAAGAGTTGATTAGTATTTCTGTAAGTATTGATTAGTATTTCTGTAAGTGTTGATTAGTATTTCTGTAAGTGTTAATTAGTATTTCTGTAAGAGTTGATTAGTATTTCTGTAAGAGTTGATTAGTATTTCTGTAAGTTGTTAGTATTTCTGTAAGATTATTAGTATTTCTGTAAGAGTTGATTAGTATTTCTGTAAGTATTGATTAGTATTTCTGTAAGTGTTGATCAGTATTTCTGTAAGTGTTAATTAGTATTTCTGTAAGTGTTGATTAGTATTTCTGTAAGTGTTGATTAGTATTTCTGTAAGTGTTAATTAGTATATGTTTGTAAGTGTTTAATTAGTATTTCTGTAAGTGTTGATTAGTATTTCTGTAAGTGTTAATTAGTATTTCTGTAAGTGTTGATTAGTATTTCTGTAAGTGTTGATTAGTATTTCTGTAAGTATTGATTAGTATTTCTGTAAGTTGATTAGTATTGATTTTGATTAGTATTTCTGTAATTAGGATTTCTGTAAGTGTGATTAGTATTTCTGTAAGTATTGATTAGTATTTCTGTAAGTGTTGATTAGTATTTCTGTAAGTATTGATTAGTATTTCTGTAAGTGTTGATTAGTATTTCTGTAAGATAGTTTTCGTAAGTGTTGAATTAGTATTTCTGTAAGTGTTGATTAGTATTTCTGTAAGTGTTTAATTAGTATTTCTGTAAGTGTTTGATTAGTTTTCTGTAAGTGTTTGATTAGTATTTCTGTAAGTGTTAATTAGTATTTCTGTAAGT
>CAJHNH020003639.1:22500-62178 GCA_905116865.2 Candidula unifasciata | reverse complement strand
GGAGAGGGGGATAAATGTTAACTCTTGTAGACATGGAGAGGGAGGATACATGTTAACTCTTGTAAACATGGAGAGGGAGGATAAATGTTAATTCTTGTAGACATGGATAGAGCTAGGATAAATGTTAACTCTTGTAGATGGAGACATGGGAGAGGGAGGATAAATGTTCACTCTTGTAAGACATGGAGAGGGGGGATAAATATTAACTCTTGTAGACAATGAGATGGAGGATACATGTTACCTCTTGTAGACATGGAGAGGGAGGAGACATGTTAACTCTTGTAGACATGGAGAGGGGGGATACATGTTAAATCTTGTAGACATGGAGAGGGAGGATACATGTTAACTCTTGTAGACATGGAGAGGGAGGATAAATGTTAACTCTTGTAGACATGGAGAGGGGGGATACATGTTAACTCTTGTAGACATGGAGAGGGATGATACATGTTAACTCTTGTAGACATGGAGAGGGGGGATAAATGTTAACTCTTGTAGATATGGAGAGGGGGGGATAAAATGTTAACTTTTGTAGACATGGAGACTGGGGGATAAATGTTAACTCTTGTAGACATGGAGAGGGAGGATACATGTTAACTCTTGTAGACATAGAGAAAGAGGATACATGTTAACTCTTGTAGACAATGTGATGGAGGATACATGTTAACTCTTGTAGACATGGAGAGGTAGGATAAATATTAACTCTTGCAGACATGGAGAGGGAGGATACATGTTAACTCTTGCGGACATGTGGCAGCTTGAGCACTTGTCTGAGCGATGACTGGGAAATCGTTTGTTGATTGGCTGATTTGAACTGTGTGTTTCATGTAACTGCAGGCACGTGTGATCCTTGCATTCTCGGACATCATCATCATCTTAATCATTACATTTTCTTCTTCTTCTTTTTCTTCTTCTTCTTCTTCTTCTTCTGCTTCTTCTTCTACTTCTTCTTTTTCTTCTTCTTCTTCTTTTTCTTCTTCTTCTTCTTCTTCTTCTTCTTCTTCTTCTTCTTCTTCTTCTTCTTCTTCTTCTTCTTCTTCTTCTTCTTCTTCTTCTTCTTCTTCTTTTTCTTCTTCTTCTTCTTCTTCTTCTTCTTCTTCTTTTTCTTCTTCTTCTTCTTCTTCTTCTTCTTTGTTCTTCTTTTTCTTCTTCTCCTTTAATCCAACAGATCGTACGATAAATCTGTCCCCACAACACCGTGAGTGTGGTCTGGTGGGCCTAGAATCACATATTCAATAATCTGATATCTTTTCAACTGTAAACTCCAGAAGCCAGATTTATGTAGTGAACAAGAGACTATCAGTGCCATCACCAGAAGAACAATAGCTGGTGTAATTCCAGAATTGTCTCAGCACTTCACGGAAAGCCAGAAAGAAAGAAAAAAACACATCATGTTTCCTCTCCCTGTTAGTCATAAGCTGGCCAGAAAATAAAGTGGTTGCCTAAGGCAGACAACTTTCAAAGCGGCATGTCTCCTTCTTGTGAAGAGCAAATGTTCCCATGTCGCTAAATGCATCTGTATTGATCTGTGCGGCAAATGCTGCTTTGAACTCTTGCGGCACAAAAATTCCACCTTTTAGCACGCGCAGAGTCCCGGAGTCAGTATGTGCCCCAACATGGCTACAACAAACTGTCACTTCGTCTTTACAAGCACATTTTAAAATAGTTAATCAAAAATAAAAATTAAAAAATGCATATTGCGAAATATGGTACGGCCAGAGAATTGACAATTTTTACTTATTCTTGGTCACTGGGTTATATCGTAAAGCTAGGGAATTTAAGATCTTGGCATATAATTGGTTACTGGATAATTTTTTTATGGCTAGGAAATTTAAGATCTTGGCATATACTTGGTTACTGAATAATTTCGTGAGATTAGGGAATTTAAGAGCTTGGCATATACTTAGTTACTGAATAATTTCGTGAGATTAGGGAATTTAAGATCTTGTCATATACTTAGTTACTGGATAATATGTTGAGGCTAAAAAATTTAGGATCTTCACGTATACTTAGTTACTGGATAATATGATAAGGCTAAAGAATGTAAGATCTTCACGTATACTTAGTTACTGGATAATATCATAAGGCTAAAGAATGTAAGATCTTCACGTATACTTAGTTACTGGATAATATCATAAGGCTAAAGAAGTTTAGATCTTCACGTATACTTAGTTACTGGATAATGTCATAATGCTAAAGCATTTAGGATCTTCACGTATACTTAGTTACTGGATAATATCATAAGGCTAAAGAATTTAGGATCTTCACGTATACTTAGTTACTGGATAATATCATAGGGCTAAAGAATTTAAGATCTTCGCGTATACTTAGTTACTGGATAATATCATAAGGCTAAAGAATTTAAGATCTTCACATTTACTTAGTTACTGGATAATATCATACGGCTAAAGAATTTAAGATCTTCACATTTACTTAGTTACTGGAAAATATCATGAGGCTAAAGAATTTAAGATCTTCACATTTACTTAGTTACTGGATAATATCATACGGCTAAAGAATTTAAGATCTTCACATTTACTTAGTTACTGGATAATATCATAAGGCTAAAGAATCTAAGATCTTCACATTTACTTAGTTACTGGATAATATCATAAGGCTAAAGAATTTAAGATCTTCACATTTACTTAGTTACTGGATAATATCATAAGGCTAAAGAATTTAAGATCTTCGCGTATACTTAGTTACTGGATAATATCATAAGGCTAAAGAATTTAAGATCTTCACATTTACTTAGTTACTGGATAATATCATACGGCTAAAGAATTTAAGATCTTCACATTTACTTAGTTATTGGAAAAATATCATGAGGCTAAAGAATTTAAGATCTTCACATTTACTTAGTTACTGGATAATATCATAAGGCTAAAGAATTTAAGATCTTCACATTTACTTAGTTACTGGATAATATCACAAGGCTAAAGAATTTAAGATCTTCACATTTACTTAGTTACTGGATAATATCATAAGGCTAAAGAATTTAAGATCTTCACATTTACTTAGTTACTGGATAATATCATAAGGCTAAAGAATTTAAGATCTTCACATTTACTTAGTTACTGGATAATATCATAAGGCTAAAGAATTTAAGATCTTCACGTATACTTAGTTACTGGATAATATCATAAGGCTAAAGAATTTAAGATCTTCACGTATACTTAGTTACTGGATAATATCATAAGGCTAAAGAATTTAAGATCTTCACGTATACTTAGTTACTGGATAATATCATAGGGCTAAAGAATTTAAGATCTTCACATATACTTAGTTACTGGATAATATCATAGGGCTAAAGAATTTAAGATCTTCACATATACTTAGTTACTGGATAATATCATAGGGCTAAAGAATTTAAGATCTTCACATATACTTAGTTACTGGATAATATCATAGGGCTAAAGAATTTAAGATCTTCACGTATACTTAGTTACTGGATAATATCATAAGGCTAAAGAATTTAGGATCTTCACGTATACTTAGTTACTGGATAATATCATAAGGCTAAAGAAGTTCAGATCCGGTTTCGGACACCGACTGCAGCAGAATTCTCTAGGCGCCTGAAAGCTGCGGGCTAAGCCAAGTATTGAAAAAACTCGAAAACGAATTGTGAATGCAAGACAAAGGAGTGGTGCGCTGAGCTTGATGACCTCTCCGTTAGCCAACGAAGATAAGGAATGGCATAGGAAAAGGAAATAACGTTAAATCAGGTGTGCAACTGGTACGATTACCATGTTGACTTTTCGTTGGCTACTATGGAAGGAGACGGAGTAGGTCTGTGTCAGTCCGGAGTGAAGCAATGTCAATTATTGATTCTTTTGGTGAGTCTTGACCTATCAAACCATATTTGTTC
This sequence comes from Candidula unifasciata, assembly GCA_905116865.2. NCBI lineage: Eukaryota > Metazoa > Mollusca > Gastropoda > Stylommatophora > Geomitridae > Candidula > Candidula unifasciata. The sequence goes on along the minus strand of CAJHNH020003639.1, from coordinate 58,313 downwards.
ACGTCTGCGACTGTCCATCAGCCTTGTCTTCAGAACGTCAGGGAGCTCTTTGATGACTCCGCTCTTGTCTTCAGAACTTCAGGGATCTCTTTGATGACTCCGCTCTTGTCTTCAGAACGTCAGGGAGCTCTTTGATGACTCCGCTCTTTTATTCTTTAGTTAACCGAGGTACCGCATGTGTTCATCTTTGTTTCTGCAATTTTTTTTATTGAGCCGTCTCCACAGTGTAGGTTGGCTGGAGATGTCCATCACTGGATATGGAAATATTACTTACCCCAATCTCTTCCACGGTGACACTCTCACTCCACTGTCTGAAATACATGTCTTCTCTTGCAGTTCTTTTTTAGACAGAATTATTCGGTAATTTGTTCAGAAAACTTGTCGCCACTGGTTCTGAAGATTTTCTTCAACGATCCTCTATTTCTGACTGTCAGAACATTTTGTTTTGGAAAAAAAGGGGGTGAGGGATTGGGGGGGGGGGGGGGGTGAAATTTACGCGACGAATTTCTCCTGCCCCCCCAAGTTGGTGCTAGAAATGTATGAGTTATACAAATTATATTCTTTTCCCTCTAAAAATCTTTAAATTTACCATATCAGAGACATAAATGAGCCTTATCTTTATTACTTCTTATTTTTCTTCTTCTTCTTCTTCTTTTTCTTCTTCTTCTTCTTCTTCTTCTTCTTCTTCTTCTTCTTCTTCTTCTTCTTCTTCTTGTTCTTCTTGTTCTTCTTGTTCTTCTTCTTGTTCTTCTTGTTCTTCTTCTTCTTCTTCTTCTTCTTCTTCTTCTTCTTCTTCTTCTTCTTCTTCTTCTTCTTCTTCTTCTTCTTCTTCTTCTTCTTCTTCTTCTTCTTCTTCTTCTTTCTTCTTCTTCTTCTTCTTCTTCTTCTTTCTTCTTCTTCTTCTTCTTCTTCTTCTCCTTCTTCTTCTTTCTTCTTCTTCTTCTTCTTCTCTTCTTCTTCTTCTTCTTCTTCTTCTTCTTCTTCTTCTTCTTCTTCTTCTTCTTCTTCTTCTTCTTCTTCTTCTTCTTCTTCTTCTTCTTCTTCTTCTTCTTCTTCTTCTTCTTCTTCTTCTTCTTCTTCTTCTTCTTCTTCTTCTTCTTCTTCTTCTTCTTCTTCTTCTTCTTCTTCTTGTCCTTCTTCTTCTTCTTCTTCTTCTTCTTCTTCTTCTTCTTCTTCTTCTTCTTCTTCTTCTTCTTCTTCTTCTTCTTCTTCTTCTTATTATTATTATTATTATTATTATTATTATTATTATTATTATTATTATTATCATTATTATTATTATTCCTCTTCTTCTTTTCTTCTTTTTCTTTTCTTCTTCTTTTTTCCTCCTCCTCCTCCGTTTTCTCTTTTCCAGCGGAACGCTTCCTGTTTTATTCAGATTCCTACAAGAAAAATGGATTGATAACATTAAAGACACTTGATGAGCCTTCACGGAATGAAATGAGCTACCGTCAGCCAGCATGCACTGGGTCGCATAATAATCCTCGCCGCTTAACGTCAGAAATGATTTATGATGATGATGATGTTGATGATGATGATGATGATTATGATGATGATAATGATAATGATGATAAGTCTGAACACAAAGATCATCGTGTTCGACCTAGAGGTCATATGTCCAGTTCATGAACCGTGGAGTTCCAGTTGACATACGCTAGACAGATTCTCTCTGAGTAACAGACTCCAGCAACCACCCCTCTTCCTTCCCCGTGTCTCATCACCCCCTTGCTTGTGCTTTTGTCATAATAAATATTTGCCAGGGCAGCCGCCGAACTGCCTACTTTTTGCCACTTTCCATTTCATGGAACTCTCTAGCGTTCTCTGTATTCTCCCGGGTCCTCTCGTGTTGCAGTCAGATCCGAAAAGAGCAGGTAACTTATCATTCTAGCCAGGAGGTTGAAGATCACCTGATACCTCTAGACATCAGAAACCCTTGTCAAAATGCCCAACCTTAAGTTAGGGGCCATCTAGAGTAGACCCAGCTCGGAAATGGACATGGAATCCATGTTGCCACGCCTCCCGCGAACCTAGACCTTGTAATGTTCAACCGCCCAGGGACCCATACTGTCCACTGTGGACATACAGGATCTTCTCATTTTCCTCATTTAGCCAGAAGGCTGGACGTATAAAACACTTTTCGGGAATCAATGACTGGGCTCGCATTCGTTCCCCTGGTTCTCGTATTAAACAGCGTCAGTTGTTCTCCTACTTTTTTGACATTTGGCTTGAGCATAATACAAAAATCTGGCTCCACTGGTAGCCGTGTCCATATGGTTGTGTTTTGGCTTTTGGTGCAGGTCTGTCAATGATGTGTTTTTACTCCCAGATCTAGGTTTTCATTTGACGCCTTGGGTTCATATTTGAAATTCTGGGCTTAAAGAAAAAATTATCCTTATCAAAAAGTGGGTAAATGTTTCGTTTCGTAACTTTAAAATTTGTACTTTTTAACAGTCTGTTTTTTTATTTTGTTTGTTGTTCTTTGCCTGTGTATGGCTTGGATTTTTTTTCATTTTAGCTGGGTTTTTCAAAAAAATCTCCAGGCAGCCCTGCTTTGGTGGCAAATGTTCCTAGTTTCCGGATTCCTTCATCAGCAACTGAGACACAGATCTAACCTCGTACAAGAACAAAATGGCACACATTAGGTTAATTAGATATAGGGTTCGTGCCAAAGAACTGCATGGCTGTTGGGTGAACAGTCGTTAACGATGGCAGGCAGGTCGTTGTAGGGGCGACGCCTGCTGGTGGATGTAATGTCCTAAGTCCCTTCCCCAGCTAATAATGAGGGTACTGCTGGGGTGACCGTTTATTAACCCTCATATAATTCTTCCGGTCAAAATGGACGATAGGTACGGCCACCTTTTTTTTTTTTTTTTTAAGCCGTGGCAAATATTTTTCCAGACGGTGGCCGTTGCATTTTTGCTCCATTTGTAGACTGGAAGGATGTAGTTTCGTCGCCCAGCTTCTGAGTTGAGTGCATGGCGTGACACTGTGAGCTGCGTTTGTTTTTCGTTGGCACAGGAGCGGAGCATGTGTGGGGTGACCCGTTTGCTATGAAGCTGAAACTAGGATTACCAGATTACCAGATTAGATATAGCACCCATGTTTCAATTGCGGATCATAGATGCAGCGTGTTCTGTTACCTGGTCTTGTCCCACCTGTGAAACTGGGTGCAGACTCATGGGAGGTATTGCATGGTATCTAGTCATCTTAGTGAGTGAGGAAATAACATTACAGAACACGACATTCCCATCTTCAGCAGCCAGCGGACAGTTCCCATTTCAATTGTATAAGTAACAGCCTGCTTGTATGTTTGTCTTGTCGTTACCCTGAGTGATGCGGGTTTCACCATACAACATATTTGCTTGAAACAATTCAGTTATATGACACAGTAGATCATTGTTCCGAGATTACCGTTATATTGTATGATAGCTATGACAGTAGATCATAGTTCCAAAATTACCGTTATATTGTATGATAGCTATGACAGTAGATCATAGTTCCAAGATTACCGTTATATTGTATGATAACTATGACAGTAGATCATTGTTCCAAGATTACCGTTATATTGTATGATAGCTATGATACAGTAGTTCATTGTTCCAAGATCACCGTTATATTGTATGATAGCTATGACACAGTAGATCATTGTTCTAGGATTATCGTTATATTGTATGATAGCTATGATACAGTAGATCATTGTTCCGAGATTACCGTTATATTGTATGATAGCTATGACAGTAGATCATAGTTCCAATATTACCGTTATATTGTATGATAGCTATGACAGTAGATCATAGTTCCAAGATTACCGCTATATTGTATGATAGCTATGAGAGTAGATCATAGTTCTAAGATTACCGTTATATTGTATGATAGCTATGAGAGTAGATCATAGTTCCAAGATTACCGTTATATTGTGTGATAGCTATGAGAGTAGATCATAGTTCCAAGATTACCGGTATATTGTATGATAGCTATGAGAGTAGATCATAGTTCCAAGATTACCGTTATATTGTATGATAGCTATGACACAGTAGATCATAGTTCCATGATTACCGTTATATTGTATGATAGCTATGACAGTAGATCATAGTTCCAAGATTACCGTTATATTGTATGATAGCTATGAGAGTAGATCATAGTTCTAGGATTACCGTTATATTGTATAATAGCTATGACACAGTAGATCATAGTTCCATGATTACCGTTATATTGTATGATAGCTATGACACAGTAGATCATAGTTCCAAGATTACCGTTATATTGTATGATAGCTATGACAGTAGATCATTGTTCTAAGATTACTGTTATATTGTATGATAGCTATGACAGTAGATCATAGTTCCAAGATTACCGTTATATTGTATGATAGCTATGACAGTAGATCATAGTTCCAAGATTACCGTTATATTGTATGATAGCTATGAGAGTAGATCATAGTTCCAAGACTACCGTTATATTGTATGATAGCTATGACAGTAGATCATAGTTCCATGATTACCGTTATATTTTATGATAGCTATGACAGTAGATCATTGTTCCAAGATTACCGTTATATTTTATGATAGCTATGACAGTAGATCATTGTTCCAAGATTACCGTTATATTGTATGATAGCTATGACAGTAGATCATAGTTCCATGATTACCGTTATATTGTATGATAGCTATGACAGTAGATCATTGTTCCAAGATTACCGTTATATTGTATGATAGCTATGACAGTAGATCATAGTTCCATGATTACCGTTTTATTGTATGATAGCTATGAGAGTAGATCATAGTTCCAAGATTACCGTTATATTGTATGATAGCTATGACACAGTAGATCATAGTTCCATGATTACCGTTATATTGTATGATAGCTATGACACAGTAGATCATAGTTCCAAGATTACCGTTATATTGTATGATAGCTATGACAGTAGATCATTGTTCCAAGATTACCGTTATATTGTATGATAGCTTTGACACAGAAGATCATTGTTCCAAAATTTCCGTTGTATTGTATGATAGCTATGACACAGAAGATCATTGTTCCAAAATTACCGTTGTATTTTATGATAGCTATGAGAGTTGATCAATTTTCCAAGATTACTGTTATATTGTATGAAAGCTATGACAGTAGATTATTGTTCCAAGATTACCGTTATATTGTATGATAGCTATGACACAGAAGATCATTGTTCCAAAATTACCGTTATATTGTATGATAGCTATGACAGTAGATCATTGTTCCAAGATTACCGTTATATTGTCTGATAGCCTTTTTTTTCCTTCGCTTTCTCTTTGACCAGCTGGGATGTCAAGAGAGATTTCAGGTTCTGTTTTTTGCTCTTCGAGTCGCTTCAAACATAAACATAATCTGCTGTTATAGGGTTTCTCTGATGTTATCTTTCCACGACCTCTTGGTCTACCTCATGATCTACATCCTTTTCCTGTAGTGGTGTATGTCATGTATCGTATGGTGTCACACTGCATTCTCTCTATGTCTTTTATCGTATGGTGTCACACGGCATTCTCTCTGTGTCTTGTATCGTATGGTGTCGCCTCTGTGTCTTGTATCTTTTAGTGTCACACGGCATTCTCTCTACGTCTTGTATCGTATGGTGTCACACGGCCTTCTCTCTGTGTCTTGTATCGTATGGTGTCATCTCTGTGTCTTGTATCGTATGGTGTCACACGGCATTCTCTCTATGTCTTGTATCGTATGATGTCACCTCTCTGTCTTGTATCGTATGGTGTCACACACGGCATTCACTCTATGTCTTGTATCGTATGGTGTCACACGGCATTCACTCTATGTCTTCTATAGTATGGTGTCATCTCTGTGTCTTGTATCGTATGGTGTCACATGGCATTCACTCTATGTCTTGTATCGTATGGTGTCACACGGCATTCACTCTATGTCTTGTATCGTATGGTGTCATCTCTGTGTCTTGTATCTTTTAGTGTCACACGGCATTCTCTCTACGTCTTGTATCGTATGGTGTCACACGGCCTTCTCTCTGTGTCTTGTATCGTATGGTGTCATCTCTGTGTCTTGTATCGTATGGTGTCACACGGCATTCTCTCTATGTCTTGTATCGTATGGTGTCACACGGCCTTCTCTCTGTGTCTTGTATCGTATGGTGTCATCTCTGTGTCTTGTATCGTATGGTGTCACACGGCATTCTCTCTATGTCTTGTATCGTATGGTGTCACACACGGCATTCACTCTATGTCTTGTATCGTATGGTGTCACACGGCATTCTCTCTATGTCTTGTATCGTATGGTGTCACACACGGCATTCTCTCTATGTCTTGTATCGTATGGTGTCACACGGCATTCTCTCTATGTCTTGTATCGTATGGTGTCACACGGCATTCACTCTATGTCTTGTATCGTATGGTGTCACACGGCATTCTCTCTATGTCTTGTATAGTATGGTGTCACACACGGCATTCTCTCTGTCTTGTATCGTATGGTGTCACACGGCATTCTCTCTATGACTTGTATCGTATGGTGTCACACGGCATTCTCTCTGTCTTCTATCGTATGGTGCCACACGGCATTCTATCTATGACTTGCATCGTATGGTGCCACACGGCATTCTCTCTATGTCTTGTATCGTATGGTTCACACGGCATTCTCTCTATGTCTTGTATCGTATGGTTCACACGGCATTCTCTCTATGTCTTGTATCGTATGGTGCCACACAGCCTTTTCTCTATGTCTTGTATCGTATGGTGCCACATGGCCTTTTCCCTATGTCTTGTATCTTTTAGTGTCACACGGCATATCTCTATGTCTTGTATCGTATGGTGTCACACGATATTCTCTCTATGTCATGTATCATATGGTGTCACACGGCATTCTCTCTATGTCTTCTATCGTATGGTGTCACACGGCATTCTCTCTATGTCTTGCATCGTATGGTGTCACACAGTATTCTCTATGTCTTGTATCGTATGGTGTCACACGGCATTCTCTCTATGTCTTCTATCGTATGGTGTCACACACGGCATTCTCTCTATGTCTTCTATCGTATGGTGTCACACACGGCATTCTCTCTATGTCTTATATCGTATGGTGTCACACACGGCATTCTCTCTATGTCTTGCATCGTATGGTGTCACACACGGCATTCTCTCTATGTCTTCTATCGTATGGTGTCACACGGCAATCTCACTTTGTCTTGTATTGTATGCTGCCACACGGCACTCTCACTATGTCTTGTATTGTATGGTGTCACACGGCATTCTCTCTATGTCAGAAAACCATCTGATTTGTTTTGTTTAATTGTTTTGTGCCGACTTGTTCTCTTCTGACCCCATTTCTTATTTTATCTCGTCTAGTCACTCCTGCAGCCCTTCTCAGACATCTTTTTTTCAATAGTTACTAATTATCCTTTCTGGTTTGTTGTGAGTGACCTTCCCTGACATGCTAGCATAAAAATGAGTATGATCTGCATGAGAAGCATCTTTAGTCTGACTGGTAATTTCTGGTAAGAGCTGTCCCAATAACTGGTTAGCTTAACTTCATCGGCGAATGTTGTTCCCAGATGTTTCAGCTCAGCTTCCTGTTTAAAACATTGGCCCTGTAGAGCGATAGTTAGGTTGTTCTTGTTTTCTTCATATTGTCATGACTTGCACATTTTTAGTTTTGGTTCTCATAATGTTTTAGATTGTTCGGGCTGTGGTATGTTGCAGTTGTATGACTGTGTCTGCCATCAAATACTGGTCATCAGCAAAGAGTCATTTGGTGATGTTGCTGATATTTTCGATCCTAGTCTGGCATCCTCCATATACTGTCGACGTTTGAGATAAACAGCTGCAGTGATAAGGCATGTCCCCGTATGTCAGTGGGTTGTGATAAACAGCAGCGGTGATAAGGCATATCCCCATATGTCAGTGGTTTGTGATAAACAGTAGCAGTGATAAAACACATCCCTGTATGTCAATGGTTTATGATAAACAGTAGAGGTCATAAGCAATATCCCTGTATGTCAATGATTTGTGATAAACAGCAGCGGTGATAAGGCATATCTCTGTATGTCAATGATTTATGATAAACAGTAGCAGTGATAAGACACATCCCTGTATATCAATGGTTTATGATAAACAGTAGCAGTGATAAGACACATCCCTGTATGTCAATGGTTTATGATAAACAGCAGCGGTGATAAGGTACATCCCTGTATGTCGATGGTTTATGATAAACAGCAGCGGTGATAAGGTACATCCTTGTATGTCGATGGTTTGTGATAACAATTACAAACTGAGTGACCCCATAACAGGCGACACACCTTCACACTGCAGTCGATACACTAATGTCATCTGAAACACTTGGCCACTAATGTGTCACTGAAACACTGGTGTATCACCCACACAAGTTTAAACAGCTCTGCAATAAGTAATTTAATACCTGCCTAGCTTTCTTTTTTGATTCATTTATTGTAAATGTTTAGATTATCGTCACAGCTCTGTTCATGGGTTATCGTAACTGACAATATTATCTTTACATATCTCTTGATCTTCTTGGTAATTAAAACTATCTTTCTAGATTTGTTTACTGGCTGTCATAAATAATAAAATTATCTATATAGATCTCTTTGCCACTGTTATAATTGGCCAGATAATCTTCACAGCGCGCGTTTGCTGATTGGCTGTAATTGACAGTTGACGTTTCTGGCTCTGTTGTCCCGTTACTGCAAGAGAATGAAAGGACTAAGTTCTATTCCTAGAGATACCTTACGTGTACTAGTGGGGAACAAACGAAACAGTTACTAATAATCGACAAACCTTCATTAGCTGATGACGACAAACCTTCATTAGCTGATGAAGACAAACCGTCATTAGCTGGTGACGACAAACCTTAATTAGCTGGTAAAGACAACCCTTCAGTACCTGGTGGCGACAAACCTTCATTAGCTGGTGACGACAAACTTTCATTAGCTGGTGACGACAAACCTTTAGTATCTGGGGACTACAAACCTTCATTAGCTGGTGACGACAAACTTTCATTAGCTGGTGACGACAAACCTTTAGTATCTGGGGACTACAAACCTTCATTAGCTGGTGACGACAAACCTTCAGTACCTGGTGACGACAAACCTTCATTACCTGGTAACAACAAACCTTCATTACCTGGTGACGACAAATCTTCAGTACCTGGTGACGACAAACCTTCATTAGCTGGTGTCAACAAACTTTCAGTACCTGGTGACGACAAACTTTCAGTACCTGGTGACGACAAACCTTCATTACCTGGTGACGACAAACCTTCATTACCTGGTGACGACAAATCTTCAGTACCTGGTGACGACAAACTTTCAGTACCTGGTGACGATAAACCTTCATTACCTGGTGACGACAAACCTTCATTACCTGGTGACGACAAATCTTCAGTACCTGGTGACGACAAACCTTCATTACCTGGTGACGACAAATCTTCAGTACCTGGTGACGACAAACCTTCATTAGCTGGTGACGACAAACTTTCAGTACCTGGTGACGACAAACCTTCATTACCTGGTGACGACAAATCTTCATTAGCTGGTGAAGACAAACCTTCATTAGTTGGTGCCGACAAACCTTTATTGAATTTAGACGACAAGGCATTTTTAAACGGTGCCAACAAATCTTACGAAACTGGTGATGATTAACTCGTGTCGACAAACCTTCATAAACTGGTGACGAAAAACCTTTATTAAGAGTTGTCGACAAACCTTCATTAACTTGCTTCTGTGCAGAACAGAGGGAATTAAATGGTATGATAGAATCACTAAGGTTCAGCTTTGTGGGAAATTGAATACACTTCAGTGAAACAAGAGGTGAGGAAAAGACGCTGGTGTTGGATGGGCCACAGACTGAGAAACCTTGAAGACAGTATAACTAGAAGGACTTTGAACTGGAGCTCACCGGGGCGTATCAATAAATGTATACAAAACTGCATGGAGAATGGACACCACAGAGGGAAGTTAAAATAGGATGGGGAGGACATCGAGGGAGCTGCATGCAATAGCAGAAAATAAGACGTCTTGGCGTGGGTTGGTTGAGAGTCTATGCTCCGCTGGGGGATACAGAGCAGAAGAAGAAGTGGACACTGGAAGAGTTATGTTTTCATTTTCACACTGCTGCCTTTACCTTCCATAACACTTCCTGGTAGCCTTGTGTGATTCAGTCGACTTGGCAGCTAAGTCTGTGTTTTATGGAATGCTATTTAATGGAATTTAGCTGTGAGGGGGCTGGCTTTCTTGCACCGGATTGATTCCTTATGGTTGTCTCTGATAGCAGAGCCACAGTATTTCTACAGAGAGCATAGCACCGAGTACATAACTCTGTAGCTCCAGCGACGACCGTCAGGTATCTTCTTTACACCTGCGTTCGTGTCGCAAAGTGCGGAAACCAAAAGCTAACTTTGACCATTGGAGTTAGAGACGTGAAGATTGGAGCCCACCACCGCTGCATCGACAGACGAGTGCGCTAGCCAACAACTGTATGTGTAGACATTGATTCACCATCAGTTTATCCGGAGAACAAGCCCCAAAACAATATGTGACTTCATTAGATATGCAAATGAGAGGATCTTTTTTGCAGGATGTGTCCAGGAGCTAGAGAGACCGGGCAACAAATATACCGGCCAGTGGAGAAACTGGGTTAGAGATTAATGGTTTTTAAACATAACATTATGGTAATGGGCCAGGCCAGCGAATCATTAGAAAACAACAAAGATATAGACGCTGGGACCAGTGACACGTGTTTTCTGTCTGGAGATGGAACAAGTGACACGTGTTTTCTGTCTGGAGATGGAACAAGTGACACGTGTTTTCTGTCTGGAGATGGAACAAGTGACACGTGTTTTCTGTCTGGAGATGGAACAAGTGACACGTGTTTTCTGTCTGGAGATGGAACAAGTGACACGTGTTTTCTGTCTGGAGATGGAACAAGTGACACTTGTTTTCTGTCTGGAGATGGAACAAGTGACACGTGTTTTCTGTCTGGAGATGGAACAAGTGACACGTGTTTTCTGTCTGGAGATGGAACAAGTGACACGTGTTTTCTGTCTGGAGATGGAACAAGTGACACGTGTTTTCTGTCTGGAGATGGAACCAGTGACACGTGTTTTCTGTCTGGAGATGGAACAAGTGACACGTGTTTTCTGTCTGGAGATGGGACCAGTGACACGTGTTTTTTGTCTGAGAGATGGGACAAATGACACGTGTTTTCTGTCTGGAGATGGGACAAGTGACGTGTGTTTTTTGTCTGAGAGATGGGACAAGTGACACGTGTTTTCTGTCTGGAGATGGAACAAGTGACACGTGTTTTCTGTCTGGAGATGGGACCAGTGACACGTGTTTTCTGCCTGAGAGATGGGACAAGTGACACGTGTTTTCTGTCTGGAGATGGGACAAGTGACACGTGTTTTCTGTCCGGAGATGGGACAAGTGACACGTGTTTTATGACTGAGAGATGGGACAAGTGACACGTGTTTTATGTCTGAGAGATGGGACAAGTGAGACGAGTTTTCTGTCCGGAGATGGGACAAGTGACACGTGTTTTCTGTCTGAGAGATGGGACAAGTGACACGTGTTTTATGTCTGAGAGATGGGACAAGTGACACGTGTTTTATGTCTAAGGGATGGGACAAGTGAGACGAGTTTTCTGTCCGGAGATGGGACAAGTGACACGTGTTTTCTGTCTGAGAGATGGGACAAGTGACAGGTGTTTTCTGTCTGAGAGATGGGACAAGTGACACGTGTTTTATGTCTGAGATATGTTACAAGTGACACGTGTTTTCTGTCTCGGAAATGGGACAAGTGACACGTGTTTTCTGTTTCAGAGATGGGACAAGTGACAGATGTTTTCTGTCTCGGAAATGGGACAAGTGACACGTGTTTTCTGTCTGGAGATGGGACAAGTGACACGTGTTTTCTGTCTGGAGATGGGACAAGTGATACGTGTTTTCTGTCTGGAGATGGGACAAGTGACACGTGTTTTCTGTCTCGGAAATGGGACAAGTGACACGTGTTTTATGTCTGAGAGATGGGACAAGTGACACGTGTTTTCTGTCTCGGAGATGGGACAAGTGACACGTGTTTTATGTCTGGAGATGGGACAAGTGACACGTGTTTTATGTCTGAGAGATGGGACAAGTGACAGGTGTTTTCTGTCTCGGAGATGAGACAAGTGAAACGTGTTTTCCGTCTCGGTAATGGGACAAGTGACACGTGTTTTCTGTCTGAGAGATGTGACAAGTGACACGTGTTTTCTGTCTGAGAGATGGGACAAGTGAGACGGTTTTTCTGTCTGAGAGATGTGACAAGTGACACATGTTTTCTGTCTGAGAGATGGGACAAGTGACACGTGTTTTCTGTCTGAGAGATGGGACAAGTGACACGTGTTTTCTGTCCGGAGATGGGACAAGGGAGGATATTGCAACATGTCAGAGTCTTGCCTGGTGTACAGTCAATAACTTGAGAAGAAATTACTTTTCAGAGAGAGCCATCGTCATCATCACCATCATCGACATTATCATTGCTCTTATCAACACCACCAAGCAGTTGTTATTAAATGGGATCCTGGGGCTCTGTTGGGAGGAGAGCAGCCAGAGGTGGGCCATCAAAAATGGACCCTAGTAAAAGTAAAGTAAAGATCCCTTTTCACGCATTAGGCGCATCGGGCATTTGTGAAGAGCATCCTATATTTTTACAGACCAATCGGCACTAGGTGGGTAGTGTTGTCAGCATTGCGCCAGCCGTCTTTACTTTCCCAGGACAGCCATCAAGGTACCCATTTTAGGCTGGGTCGTCCTGCGACGCCACATACCATGATTAAAAATCCACCCAGCCTGTAGTGGGTTTCGATCGCGGTACATTGGAATTACGAGACTGACTCGCAACGCCTTAGCCAGTGACGCCGCAATGGACACTAGTGGACACCACACTGACACCAACAACATCATCTTGTGGACTTTGATACAATCAGCTAATGCAGTGATCCATCAAGCATCTTCTAATCGTGAAGCTGCTATCAGCCGGTTAGTTTCATCATCATCATCATCATCATCATAGACCATTTCTGCCGTTAGGCTTCAGGAGCAGGAGTAATTTGCCATCCAGTGCTAACGAGATGTTCCATAAACTGAACATTGCAATTTTGTGACGTCGGATTGAACACAAAAGCTGCTATGTCATGCTTGGTTATCTGCCAGGTGGCCCAAGAAACAATCTCCGCTGTTTTGCGGCTCCTCGCGAGTAAATAATTTGAAGAACACTGAACTAAAACACCTGTTTATTTCCTTTGACGCGTGTTGAAGCACATCGTGGTCGTCTCGGTGTTTAGCCATCGTGAAAACGATAGGGAATCGGATCAAGTCACCTTGGCTTCCAAGAATATTTCCTGGTACACTGTTCAAGGCAGGTCCACCGGGATGTGCTGGTCACTTGAAGCCACTCACTCACACGGGGATGTGAACCAACAGAGCCCTCCAGGCCGGCAGGCTGATGTGCTAGCCGATCAGCCACCTGAGATCACACGTCTATAATAGAGCATTGCTTAATGTTGTGATTTTACAGGATTGCTTTTCTACTGAGATGATTGTTTGATTGAGTGTAAATTGTATGAGTGATTGATTGTGTTTGATTGAATTGATGTGTTCTTAATTAACTCTGTTAGTGGTTTGTATGCTGTTGGATTGGTTGCTGCATTATCGGTTGATTGTTTTTACGATTGTTGGATTGATTGCTGTATTTTGGTCTAGTCTGTCTTTAAATGCTGAATGTTTGGTTGAATCTGTCTTTGATTGCCAGATTGATTACTGAATTTTTGGTTGCGGGGGTCACGTGTGAGGAGTATTATTGGCATTTTTTCTCCTGGTCACTATTGTGTGTTGGGAAATAAGCAGGCGGACAGACTGGCTGGCTCTGCACATCTTGGTGGAATATTGATGCATGATAAGGCAGACGTGGGTAGGGGTGTATGGGAGAGCGTGTACAGTTCGCAGGAGCAGATGGATCACCACAGTCTGGTGAGGGTGGAGCAGCAGGGAGTGAAGAAGGGATCAGGCCTACACTCGACGTTCAGGGAAACGGCAAGACAAATATTTGAACTGAAAGCTACTGGAACCATTAGTAAAGGTTGAGTGTGTCTGATTATTGGACTGAATGATGTTTTATTGGTTAATTGTCTTTTTTCTTTCTTATTGGATTGATTGCTGTATTAATGGTGTCTTTGATTGTTGGATTGATTTGGTTGATTTTGTTGTTGTTGTTGTTGTTGACAGTTGGATTAATTGCTGTAGAATTGATTGAGTGTGCCTTCGATTGCCTGGTTGTTTAACTCATGTTCAGTTGTCTGCTCGAACATGGCCAGCATCAGGACTATCTGGCCAGATATCCCATCATTTACACACCGCAATCAGACGAGAAACTACTTGTACCTAGCCACATTTGGCTTCATCTACATCCAGTTCACTTCCTTTCCCCTCTGTGCATTTGTAACAAAACAATAATTTACTGTGTACTCCGTTTTCTTTTAAATCTCTCCTCTCTCTTGAAATGGATTTTGTCTCTCACACTTATTCTCCTTCTTCTCTTGTTTCCCTTATATCTACTTCGCTCTTTCCCTCTCTCTCACTCTCTCTATCCTTTAACTCATGCTTTATATTTTTTTTCTTCTTTCTCTTTCTCTCTCTCTCTCTCTCTCTATCTCTCGCTTTCCTTTCGTTAAACCGGCCTTTCCTTTCTCTCTCCCTCTCTTTCGTTAACTCGCCCTCCCTTTCTCTCTCCCTCTCTTTCGTTAACTCGCCTTCCCTTTCTCTCTATCTCTCTTTCGTTAACTCGCCCTCCCTTTCTCTCTATCTCTCTTTCGTTAACTCGCCATCCCTTTCTCTCTCTCTCTCTATCTCTCTTTCGTTAACTCGCCCTCCCTTTCTCTCTATCTCTCTTTCGTTAACTCGCCCTCCCTTTCTCTCTCTCTCTCTCTCTCTCTCTCTCTCTCTCTCTCTCTCTCTCTCTCTTTCGTTAACTCGCCTTCCCTTTCTCTCTCCCTCTCTTTCGTGAACTCGCCCTCCCTTTCTCTCTATCTCTCTTTCGTTAACTCGCCATCCCTTTCTATCTCTCTCTCTCTCTTTCGTTAACTCGCCTTCCCTTTCTCTCTCCCTCTCTTTCGTGAACTCGCCCTCCCTTTCTCTCTCCAGTTTCCCTTTCGGGCCCTAAAACATCAAAAATCAGAATCTCACGGTGAGGCTATTAATGCTTCATATTTCACTTTATGAATAAATACATTTTGACAAGCGACGCCCAAACTGGCAGTTTGGGCCGTGTTGTGACGAGCTGAACGTAGACCCAAGACCGTTTCAACATAGACAAGAATGACAGCAAGTGTTTAGTTCATCAGACTTGATTCCTAGACACGACATTCTTGGTTTTCCAGCTTTCTCTCTTTCTTACGTCCTTTATTTGTTTCTATGTTGTTTAATCATCCCTGTATGCGGCCATCTTTATCTCCGCTAGGCTGTATAGGGACAAGTTTGTTTTTAAAATACACTGACGTTTTTTTTTCCTTTTTCGGTCTGCTGCTTATTTTCTGCATACAGGTGTGTTTTGTTTTACTATTGTGTTGTTCACACGAGAGTCTCGTCTTTATGAAAAGTGGGTGGTCGAATCTTATCAGCGCCGGCCTCTCACTCGAGTGACCCGGCCGGGTTTGATTCTCGGCACTATCCACAGGGTGTAACATACTGTCACGCCAAACTGTCACGCCAACCTGTCACGTCTAACTACTACGTCCGCTGCCATGTCCAACTGCCACACCTACCTGTTACGCCCAGCTGCCACATCTACTGTCACGTCTAACTGCCACGTCCAACTGTCCCATACTCTGTCACGTCTGACTGTCACGTCCAACTACCATACCCATTGTCACGCCCAAAACTGCCACGTCTGTCTCCCACGTCCAACTGCCACGTCCAACTGCCACATCCAAATGTCACACCCGCCTGTGACGTCTAACTGCCTAACCCGACTGTCATGTCCGGCTGCCAGGTCCAACTGCCACGCCCACCTGTGACGCCCAAATACCACACCCGCATGTCACGCCCAACTCTCACGTTCGTTTGTCACGTCCATCTGTCATGACCCTCTGTCACGCCCACCTGCCACGTTGGCCTGCTATGTCCTTCTGTCACGTACGCTTATCACGTCCACCTGTCATGACCCCCTGTGACGACCCCTGTAACGACCTTCCCCTGTCACGATCCCTCTGTCACGACCTTTGTCACGAATCCCCCTCCCCCCACCCCTCCTGTTCGATGGGGAGGGGGGCAGTGGTACTTTGGGCTTGGTGATCAAGGACAGCAGTGGGAGAAATGACAAATCTATAACCTTACTGAGGATTTGAACCTGAGTCCCTTCATGACTTTCGGCTGGGTTGTCCTCCTAGTTTTTTAAAATTGTTTCATTATTCTCCTACGTTTTCTTTAAGAGTTTCTTAATGTATTTGTATCCGCTTTTGTCGTTCCTTGATTTATTTTTCGTTTCGCAACAGATCTTTCAGTTCCCAATTTTCGCGTTTCTGTTCCTGGCTTCTTTTCTGGACACAACTCCTCCGGTAGTGGTTCTGGTTTAGACTCTTGTTGTATGTGTTTAGAAAATTGATGGAGAACATTCGATGTTTGTGCACACATCTTTTTTTCTCCTGATTGTGCTTCCTAATGGCTTCTCATTAGTTAATTCATTTATATTTCAAACACTTTTGTTTTTTATTTTTTGGTTGGTTAAGGAACAATATGTCTTTAATGCGGCCGAAACATCTCACTTGTCTCTTTTTGATTTCATTCAACAAGTCTTTTCATCGGTAATCGCTCCAAAACTGGTGTATTTATTCACAATATCTGACATTTCGCATACTTAGTGTCGTATTATTGTCAGCCTTGGCTTTCCTGGAGATAGGTCAAGTGTTGTCTCTACCGTCTCCTGTCTGTTCTGAAACCTTCCATGAACAACACTTACAACAGTGGCCGCATTTGACCAGGTGTCTCTGTCTGTCCGGAACTAATCTAAGCTCTCGGCAGCTCTGTCCGGGAACTAAACTAACCTCTCGGCAGCTCTGTCGAGGAACTAATCTAACCCCTCGACAGCTCTGTCCGGGAACTAAACCTCTCGGCAGCTCTGTCCGGGAACTAATCAAACCCCTCGGAAGCTCTGTCCGGGAACTAATCAAACCCCTCGGCGGCTCTGTCCGGGAACTAATTTAACCCATGGGCAGCTCTGTCCGGGAACTAATCTAACCTCTCGGCAGCTCTGTCCGGGAACTAATCAAACCCCTCGGCGGCTCTGTCCGGGAACTAATTTAACCCATGGGCAGCTCTGTCCGGGAACTAATCTAACCTCTCGGCAACTTTGTACGGAAACTAATCTAACCCCTCGGCAACTCTGTCCGGTAACTAATCTAACCTCTCGGCAGCTCTGTCCGGGAACTAATCAAACCCCTCGGCAGCTCTCTCCATTGTAGCTTCCAGTTTAACGAAAGCAAACTTCTTCAGCACCTTGCCCCAAATATTGTGTTGGGTGATTATCAGACAAGTGATCAAGAAGAAGAAACCTCTCGACATCCGACGTGATCCACACATCAGGGAGAACTGGCTCATAAACAGCATCCTGTCTCGAAAGCTGAGGTGTTTGGTCTTGATGAAACGTTGGTGGTCTGGCAAGAATGGTGAAGGTCATTACAGTTTCTGGAAAACGAAGCAGAGGCAGACCTCCACTAACATTGATGCAAGTCACTGGATAAACATTGGCTTTGAAAGCACATAGGGCTGGAGAATTTGCTAGAGAAAGAGAAACGTCCAAGAGTAGCGTGTCGAGAGCCACGTTCTGTAATAGACCTTCTTACTCATGATGATGATGATGATGGTGATGATGACCCAGTACCCAGCCTGTTCACTTCAAGTGTTCACATTTTTCCCATGCTGAAATGGTTTTGGCAACACCAAATGGTCATTAGTTTTCAACTGTTCTGTTCACATGAAAACAAGAGCACGAAAATTGAAGTCTAAAAATATTCTCTTGAAGAGGTAATGTGGAGAAAACGTCTGCAGAGGTGGCGACCTTGGAGCGTGTCCATGAAATGATTGACTGGCGCATCTATCCCCCTGTTGCAGTCATAGAGGAATCAGATATTTCCCTGACGTGTGCCGCTCTCCGTGTCTCTGCCATCAGTTTGCTCTATGGCAATATCTGCAGCTTTTGGGCCGGTCGATATCGAGGGCCGTTCGATCTGTCTTGTTTAGCCAACAAACGATCTGGCAACCGGTCGGGAAATCAGGGACCCGGTGAGACCAGGACACGACAGTCTGGCGTGAGTGGACGCCCCTGGCATCCTAGCCTACAGAAGGTTCACTGATATGGCTCTACAGTTTTCATGTATAATAATTTCTACTCGATTTTTCTGACTGGACGTGTAGGCAGGTGGACTGTTGAACGGATAAACGGATGGTCGTGTAGGCGGATAGACTGTTTGACGGGTAGACGGATAAACGGATGGACGTGTGGGCGGATAGACTGTTTGACAGGTAGGCGGATAAAGGGATAAACGAATGGACGTGTGGGCGGATAGACTGTTTGACGGGTAGAGGATAAGCGAATGGACGTGTGGGCGGATAGACTGTTTGACAGATAGACGGATAATCTGGTAATCTGGTAATCCTAGTTTCAGCATCATAGCAAACGGGTCACCCCATTGTTGCTCCGCTCCTGTGCCAACGAAAAACACTCGTAGCCCACAGTGTCACACCATGCACTCAACTCAGAAGCTGGGAGATAGACGGATAAAGGGATAAACGAATGGACGTGTGGGCGGATAGACTGTTTGACGGGTAGACGGATAAAGGGATAAACGGATGGACGTGTGGGCGGATAGACTGTTTGACAGGTAGACGGATAAACGGATGGACGTGTGGGCGGATAGACTGTTTGATGGGTACACGGATAAACGGATAGACGTGTGGGCGGATAGACTGTTTGATGGGTACACGGATAAACGGATGGACGTGTGGGCGGATAGACTGTTTAACAGGTAGACGGATAAAGGGATAAACGAATGGACGTGTGGGCGGATAGACTGTTTGACAGGTAGACGGATAAAGGGATAAACGAATGGACGTGTGGGCGGATAGACTGTTTGACAGGTAGACGGATAAAGGGATAAACGAATGGACGTGTGGGCTGATAGACTGTTTGACAGGTAGACGGATAGAGGGATGGACGTGTGGGCGGATAGACTGTTTGATGGGTACACGGATAAACGGATGGACGTGTGGGCGGATAGACTGTTTGATGGGTACACGGATAAACGGATGGACGTGTGGGCGGATAGACTGTTTGACAGGTAGTCGGATAAAGGGATAAACGAATGGACGTGTGGGCGGATATACTGTTTGACGGGTAGAGGATAAACGGGTTGCGATACTCAACTGTCATTCTTTTAGAACTTGCTGATCCACACTACGTTTTTTGTCAAATCTTTAGATCGCAGTCCCTTTGTCTATCTCCTGTGCCACTGAACTGGCGTTTTCATTGTTTAACCCAAGCTGTGACGTTAATCCTTTCTACTTCCTAGTAAAGGTCCGTTTCCACGCATTTAGGCGCGTTGGGTATATAGGGCTAGGCCTAAATTTGTATTTACCAATCTGCACTTGGTGGGTGATGTGGTCGCCTTTACTTTCTGGTACTGCTCCTGGTACCCACTAAAGGCTTGATCGATCGACCTGGAAAAAAAGTTCGGATCCGCCAGTACGCGAACCTACGATCTTCCGATTCGGAGGCGACTCCCTCTCCTACTTCTTGTCTGAATGATTACGAACTGATGAAGGATTACAGACTGAAACTCTTAAGTTTTAATTATTTTGTTCTGGAACATTTCGAGGAAACAACTGGACAGGACTGAGTGAGTGACCCGTCTCTCTTGACCCTGGGATCTTGGCTAGAGTGCCCCCTCTATTGTCTGTTTCTTCTTGTCTTTGCCAGTGAATCAATACATGCACGGATATCGCAGAATCTGGTTCGTTGGAGCCATTCTGTGTGCGCGAGTGTGTGTCTTGTCTGTGTATGCATGTTTATAGTTGTTTATATATATGTGTGTGTGTGAGTGGTGTGTGTATAAGTGTATGTAAGCGTGTGTGTGTATGTCTGTGTGTGTGTGTGTGTGTGTGTATGTGTGTCTATGTGTGTGTGTGTGTGTGAGGACCCATAGCCTTTATCCACATCACGAACAGCCAGCCAAGGAAATACAGCCCCGTCACGATCAAGAACAAAAGACTTGGCAAGTTTAAAAAATCTAATTGAATGCGGAACGAAACAAATGATGTCATCTAAAGTTCATTAGACACATGTATATGCCAGAGAGCAGGCACACTGACTGATGTGTTTTGGCTGTTCCTCGGGTGGGCTTTGATTTGGAGTCGGGTTTTATATTCTCCTCCTGGTTGTTGTATCTCGGCCATTGCTCACAATGTCCTTAAATGGGTGCTGGCAAGTTCTTTAATATGGAAGTCACTCACATTTCTTATTCTTTTCTTATCTTGTTTTCTTTCGCATTAAATCTATCCAATATCATCCTCCTAGTCTGCTGTGATAATCACCTTCTTCTTCTCTTTCTTCTCCTCCACCTTTTCCTCCTCCTCCTCCTTCCAGAAAGTATATCTGTTAAGAATAAATCATGCAAACATTTATACTTCTTCTTTACGATTGCCGACTGTAAACTCCAGCGGTAAGTTTAGGTTTTTCGTCCACTTCTGGACTTTAATGAGATTTGGGTGCACATTTATTTTAACGAATCTTGCATATGTGTGCAGACTGTTGGTTCCTTGCCTTTCTGTCAGATGCACTCCGACTTCTAAGGTCATTAATTAGTCGACTCCTACGACATGCTTGTTAAAGTGGCTAGGGGTCTCTTGTTGTTGTTACCCGCAACGGGGCACTAGGACACGCACGTGCACAAGAATAATTCAGATGCGTTTTGATGAAGCCCGGCTCGAAGATATGAAACTATTCGCTTGTTTGGACAGCCCTGTAGACAAAGTTTCAAAAGGAGACACAGACAAGAACATGTTGACAGACAAGAACATGCTGACAGACTAGAACATGTTGACAGAAAAGAACATGCTGACAGACAAGAACATGCTGACAGACGAGAACATGCTGACAGACTAGAAAATGCTGACAGACTAGAACATGCTGACAGACTAGAACATGTTGACAGACAAGAACATGCTGACAGACTAGAACATGCTGACAGACTAGAACATGTTGACAGACAAGAACATGTTAACAGACAAGAACATGCTGACAGACTAGAACATGCTGACAGACTAGAACATGCTGACAGACTAGAACATGCTGACAGACGAGAACATGCTGACAGACTAGAAAATGCTGACAGACTAGAACATGCTGACAGACTAGAACCTGCTGACAGACAAAAACATGTTGACAGACAAGAACATGTTGACAGACAAGAACATGCTGACAGACAAGAACATGCTGACAGACATGAACATGTTGACAGACAAGAACATGCTGACATACAAAAACATGCTGTCAGACAAGAACAAGTTGACAGACTATAACATGTTGACAGACTAGAACATGTTGACAGACAAGAACATGCTGACAGACAAGAACATGTTGACAGACTAGAACATGCTCACAGACTAGAACATGGTGACAGACAAGAACATGTTGACAGACTAGAACATGTTGACAGACAAGAACATGTTGACAGACTAGAACATGTTGACAGACTAGAACATGCTGACAGACTAGAACATGCTGACAGACTAGAACATGCTGACAGGCAAAAACATGCTGACAAACAAGAACATGCTGACAGACTAGAGCATGCTGACAGACTAGAACATGCTGACAGACAAGAACATGCTGACAGTCAAGAACATGCTGACAGACTAGAACATGCTGACAGACTAGAACATGCTGAAAGACAAGAACATGTTGACAGACAAGAACATGTTGACAGACAAGAACATGTTGACAGACAAGAACATGCTGACAGACTAGAACATGCTGACAGAAAAGAACATGCTGATAGACAAGAACATGCTGACAGACTAGAACATGCTGACAGACAGGTACATGCTGACAGACTAGAAAATGCTGACAGACTAGAACATGTTGACAGACAAGAACATGCTGACAGACTAGAACATGCTGACAGACTAGAACATGTTGACAGACAAGAACATGTTGACAGACAAGAACATGCTGACAGACTAGAACATGCTGACAGACTAGAACATGCTGACAGACAAGAACATGCTGACAGACTAGAACATGCTGACAGACTAGAACATGCTGACAGACTAGAACATGCTGACAGACAAAAACATGTTGACAGACAAGAACATGTTGACAGACAAGAACATGCTGACAGACAAGAACATGCTGACAGACATGAACATGTTGACAGACAAGAACATGCTGACATACAAGAACATGCTGTCAGACAAGAACATGTTGACAGACTAGAACATGTTGACAGACTAGAACATGTTGACAGACAAGAACATGCTGACAGAAAAGAACATGTTGACAGACTAGAACATGCTGACAGACTAGAACATGGTGACAGACAAGAACATTTTGACAGACTAGAACATGTTGACAGACAAGAACATGTTGACATACTAGAACATGTTGACAGACTAGAACATGCTGACAGACTAGAACATGCTGACAGACTAGAACATGCTGACAGGCAAGAACATGCTGACAAACAAGAACATGCTGACAGACTAGAGCATGCTGACAGACAAGAACATGCTGACAGACAAGAACAAGATCAGTTTCGTGTCGTCTGTTCCCAGAAGGGGTGCCCTTAAAATTTAGAAAACATTTTGAAAACTCGTGGAAGGATCTACATCATTGTTTGCACCTCGTCTTACATTTCAAAGGTCCTAATGATTTCATAATTTACAGTTGCTGCCCAGCTTCTGCTTGTTTCATACAGCACCAATAATGTGTGTACCCCTTAAAAACAAATGATACAGTAATTGACACAGATCTTTCACCTTCTATGAGCCACTCATCAAGCAATCTGACAGTATGTGACGTATGCATTGGACAACATAAGCGTGCCTTGGTGTTTCACTGCTTGTCTTCAAAACATAGGCAGGCACCTTGGCGTTTTACCAACTTCGCCTCAAAACATTTACTGTAAACGTGCTAATTGTACGCTTTGAATTAGTATTTTATATATATATATATATATATATATATATATATATATATATATATATATATATATATATATATATATATATATATATATATATATATTTCAGAAATAAAGTGATTAAAAGTAGATGTTTGTTTACATTACAATATTTTCTTTCCAATAACGATATGATTACAGTGGAACCTAGCTTAACGAGCATAGTTCGTTCCAGAATCATACTCGTTAAGCGAAACACTCGTTATGCGAAACAATGTTTCTCATATAAATTAATGTAAAATACGATAATACGTTCCATGTCGAAAAAGATACTCACAGAATGCTATGTATAACGTTTATTCAAAGAAAATTATATACATATTGTTAAGGAGAGTGGATCACCTTCATCTTTTCTTCAAACGCGTAACGAATTAATTTTTTTTTTACTAGAAAGATGTCCAGAGATTTGTTTTGGCCGACGCTTCAAAATTTGGCGAAAATGCAACACAGCATTATCATTAAATAAATTTGCAACGCGCATAGCCACTTCCTTATTAGGGCGATGCTTCTCAGTGTAAGATACAACAGTTTGCCATGATTTCAGCTTTTCTCTTATTTCGCCAGAAAATTTTTGCTTTTCTGTTACCTCCTCCTCTGACAACCTTTCCTCCAAAACGCAGCTTTTGGCTGTGCTCTTCCACAAGCTCTTTGATATCACTGTTATCCACCTACAATCCCATGATAGTGGCCAAAGACCCAATCTCGTTGACTACAGGTTTCACTGTCTCGAACCCCTCAAAGTCACAAAATGGAAAACACTCTCCGGCCAAAGCTTCTTCCAAGCAGAACTTAAGATTCTCTTGGTAACCCCTTCCCCCGCCTTGTCGATCATCTTGAGGCAGGCAAAGATGTGAAAGTAATTTTTCCAAAACTCTTTGAGAGTGAGGTTGGTCCCTTCAGTCACCTGAAAACAATGCTCGAAGAGTGCTTTAGTGTAGAGTTTCTTAAAGTTAGAAATAACTTGCTGGCCCATGGGCTGGAGTAACGGAGTGGTGTAGGAAGGCAGAAACTGGATCTTGATGAACTTAAATTATTCAGAGAGGTCATCTTGTAGGCCTGGAGGATTCATGTACATATATCAGAATATAACACAAGTTTGAGAAAATGTGTGATCACAAGTGACACTACGATGCCACTGGAACGAGTGCTAAACACAGACTGATGTAACATGCGCACAATTCGGGACTTCCCCTCTCCTTGCCACTCGTTATGCGAAACGTCGCTCGTTAAGCGAGTCATTTTTTTTTTTACAATTTGTTTTGCTCGTTATGCGAATTACTCGTTATAAGAGGTGCTCGTTAAGCGATGTTCTACTGTATTAACAGTTTGCTTGCTTAATATTAACAATTCACGACGAACAAATTATGAGTTAGAGGTTTCTGAAATTGGACACCACGTCTGCAACAGGCTATAGCCGCAGAAAACCAAGTGACGACTAGTGGCAAACTTGAGACGTTTAGCTCTGATATCAGATCAGAACTGATGTGTGTGATGTGTCAGCCATTGTGGCTTACTGATGCGTGTGATGTGTCAGCCATTGTGGCTTACTGATGTGTGTGATGTGTCAACCATTGTGGCTTTTTGATGTGTGTGATGTGTCAGCAATTGTAGCTTTCTGATGTGTGTGATGTGTCAGCTATTGTGGCTTTCTGATGTGTGTGATGTGTCAGCCATAGTAGCTTTCTGATGTGTGTGATGTGTTAGCTATTGTGGCTTACTGATGTATGTGATATCTCCCCTTTTGTGGCTTAGGCGTTGTAAAACCGCTTCATAATGCTGGGGTGCCCGGTTCGATTCCAGCTGCAGACGATTGTAGAAGCGTTGGTTTCGACATTTTCAAACTGGTGTGTGAAAGAGAAAAATCACTAATGTGAGGACAGTCTGACAGAATCACTGATGTGAGGACAGTCTGACAGAATCACTGATGTGAGGACAGTCTCACAGAATCACTGATGTGAGGATAGTGTGACAGAATCACTGATGTGAGGACAGTCTCACAGAATCACTGATGTGAAGACAGTCTCACAGAATCACTGATGTGAGGAAAACCTGACAGAATTACTGATGTGACGACAGTATGACAGAGTCACTGATGTGAGGACAGTGTGACAGAATCACTGATGTGAGGACATTCTGAAAGAATCACTGATGTGAGGACAGTGTGACAGAATCAATGATGTGAGGACAGTATGACAGAATCACTGATGTAAGGACAGTGTGACAGAATCACTGATGTAAGGACAGTGTGACAGAATCACTGATGTGAGCACAGTGTGACAGAATCACTGATGTGAGGAGTCTGACAGAATCACTGATGTAAGGACAGTCTGACAGAATCACTGATGTGAGGATAGTCTAACAGAATTACTGATGTTAGGACAGTGTGACAGAATCACTGATGTGAGGACAGTGTGACAGAATCAACGATGTGAGGACAGTTTGACAGAATCACTGATGTAAGGACAGTGTGACAGAATCACTGATGTGAGGACAGTGTGACAGAATCAATGATGTGAGGACAGTATGACAGAATCACTGATGTGAGGACAGTGTGACCGAATCACTGATGTGAGGACAGTCTGAGCGAATCACTGATGTGAGGACAGTCTGACAGAATCACTGATTTGAGGACAGTGTGATAGAATCAATGATGTGACGACAGTGTGACAGAATCACTGATGTGAGGACAGACTGAGCGAATCACTGATGTGAGGACAGTCTGACAGAATCACTGATTTGAGGACAGTGTGACAGAATCACTGATGTGAGGACAGTCTGAGAGAATCACTGATGTGAGGACAGTGTGACAGAATCACTGATGTGAGGACAGTCTGAAAGAATCACTGATGTGAGGACAGTGTGACAGAATCAATGATGTGAGGAGAGTCAGACAGAATCACTGATGTAAGGACAGTGTGACAGAATCACTGATGTGAGGACAGTGTGACAGAATCACTGATGTGAGGACAGTGTGACAGAATCACTGATGTAAGGACAGTGTGACAGAATCACTGATGTGAGGACAGTGTGAGAGAATCACTAATGTGAGGACAGTGTGACAGAATCACTGATGTGAGGACAGTGTGACAGAATCACTGATGTAAGGACAGTCTGACAGAATCACTGATGTGAGGACAGTCTGACAGAATCACTGATGTGAGGACAGTCTGACAGAATCACTGATGTGAGGACAGTTTGACAGAATCACATATGTGAGGACAGTCTGACAGAATCACATATGTAAGGACAGTCTGTCAGAATCACTGATGTAAGGACAGTCTGACAGAATCATTGATGTAAGGACTGTCTGACAGAATCACTGATGTGAGGACAGTCTGACAGAATCACTGATGTAAGGACAGTCTAACAGAATCACTGATGTGTGGACAGTCTGGCAGAATCACTAATGGGAAGACAGTGTGACATAATCACTGATGTGAGGACAGTGTGACAGAATCACTGATGTGAGGACAGTGTGACAGAATCACTGATGTAAGGACAGTGTGACAGCATCACTGATGTGAGGACAGTGTGACAGAATCACTGATGTGAGGACAACTAAACACATTCTTATCAATGCAGAAGGAAAGAGTCGACAGTGGCGATAGACAAAACATACTATGAGAACACTGACAATCATGTAACATGCCTTTGCACTGGAACCACCACAGAGTCAAAGAAGTAAAAAGAAAACTACAGGAAGAAGAGAATGACCAACTACGGCAAAGACACGGCGATTTAGCTCTAGTTGGTCGAGGGTTTCCTCTTTGTTGGGTTATCAAGTGAGGGCAAGCCGAAGTGACAGACTCTTGCCATGTATGTTCCACTAGCTACAATGCGTTTCCAAAATTGAGCCCTCACACGTTAGCAAACATCTCGAAAACTTCTCTACGGACCCACACGAATTTTTCGTTCGCAGATTGAGATTGCCCAGTCCATGTGATTTTATTATTTACAATAGCAGGGTTGCTGCGGCGAGTTTCTTTGATCTACTTATGACTAATAGTTTGTGTGCTCCTGATAAGTAAAAAATACAGTAATAGACACACACATGAAGATCAGCTCACATAAGCAGCCATGCGTTGTGATTAAAACAATAGCCTATCCAGCATACAATAAAACGCTGTGTTCATGTAACTCATGTATTAAAGAAATTATTATTTGGGGAAAACCGATTTTTGAGGCCCCTTCACATTGTGAGACCCTCAGCTGTAAGTTGTTTAGTTGTGCTCGACTTCACCGCCGTCTCTAGTAAGCGCGGACACCTTTACTTCCCTATTGCCAGTTTTATGTCATTGCACTTGAGTAATTTATTGAAGGTCTTCTTGTGATATTATGTGGCCGAACTCTTCATTCTCCGATGTGAGATGTTGCAATATAGTGGTGGTTCATTCACTGATGTGAGATGTTGCAATATAGTGGTGGTTCATTCACCGATGTGAGATGTTGCAATATAGTGGTGGTTCATTCACCGATGTGAGATGTTGCAATATAGTGGTGGTTCATTCACTGATGTGAGATGTTGCAATATAGTGGTGGTTCATTCACTGATGTGAGATGTTGCAATATAGTGGTGGTTCATTCACTGATGTGAGATGTTGCAATATAGTGGTGGTTCATTCACTGATGTGAGATGTTGCAATGTAGTGGTGGCTCATTCGCCGATGTGAGATGTTGCAATGTCAGGGCGGTTCATTCACCGATGTGAGATGTTGCAATATAGTGGTGGTTCATTCACCGATGTGAGATGTTGCAATGTCAGGGCGGTTCATTCACCGATGTGAGATTTTGCAATATAGTGGTGGTTCATTCACCGATGTGAGATGTTGCAATATAGTGGTGGTTCATTCACCGATGTGAGATGTTACAATGTCAGGGCGGTTCGATCACCAATGTGAGATGTTGCAATATAGTGGTGGTTCATTCACCGATGTGAGATGTTGCAATATAGTGATGGTTCATTCACTGATGTGAGATGTTGCAATATAGTGGTGGTTCATTCTCCGACGTGAGATGTTGCAATATCATAGCGGCTCATTCACCGATGTGAGATGTTGCAATGCCAGGGCGGTTCATTTACTGAGTGGAGATGTTGCAATGCCAGGGCGGTTCATTTACTGAGTGGAGATGTTGCAATGCCAGGGCGGTTCATTTACTGAGCGGAGATGTTGCAATGCCAGGGCGGTTCATTTACTGAGTGGAGATGTTGCAATGCCAGGGCGGTTCATTTACTGAGTGGAGATGTTGCAATACCATGGCGTTTCATTTACTGAGTGGAGATGTTGCAATGCCAGGGCGGTTCATTTACTGAGTGAAGATGTTGCAATGCCAGGGCGGTTCATTTACTGAGTGGAGATATTGCAATACCATGGCGGTTCATTTACTGAGTGGAGATGTTGCAATGCCAGGGCGGTTCATTTACTGAGTGGAGATGTTGCAATGCCAGGGCGGTTCATTTACTGAGTGGAGATGTTGCAATGCCAGGGCGGTTCATTTACTGAGTGGAGATGTTGCAATGCCATGGGGTTATCAGCTTTCATAAGAGAAAGCACGTCACAAAAACCAGTTCTGAGAGTTACAGACAAAAAAATGAGAGTAAAAATACAAACTTATCGCAATCAAAGTAACAAATCTACCCGAATCAGAATAAGTCTGCCCCAGTCTCACTTAACAAATGAGACCGCCAGGCCGTCTAATTACTGGTCCGGGGGGTGACAGATCGTTTGGGATTGCGCGGGATGTTTGTCTGCAACGATAGAGCTCTTGAAGTTGAGCAAAGAGGCAATAAACAATAATCCGGCTCTGAACGTTCTGTTGATCCGTGGTTATTGGCTTCTGGAAAATTCCAACAGAGTATTGCCGTGTGTGTGTGTGTGTGTGTGTGAATGTGTGTGTGTCTGTGAGTGTGTGAATGTTTGTGTGTATGTATGTCTGAGTATGTGTATGTGTGTTTGTGTGCTTGTGTGTGTGGGTGGAAGAATGGGTTTAGGGAGGGGGCGCTGCGAATCATTCTTAATTGGGTAAGGGTTGATTCCTGTGTCGAGGAAATGAAAGAGTTATGTCGATGCATGCAAATGTTATAGTCTGTGTTGGTAAATTGCGTTGAGAAAACATCATACAGAGAATGCTTTGTGAAAGCTCTTCCTTACTTTTGTAAAAATGTCACCTCCACAACAGACAACGCACGGCACTCACATTTAGATACTTAATGTCAAAACTCGAAGCAACATCCGTCGTCAACCCCACCACCCCCCCCCCCTTTTTTTTTTTCAGGGGTTCCATATTCCTATTAGGAAGGGGGGGGGAGGGGGAGGGGGTAGAAACTGTACCAACTCTAACAAGGCAACTAATTAGGGGTGCTTCAATTGAAGGCGAAGTGCGTCTAAACGAGACGTGAGGAACCAACAGTCTGCATTGAGGTAAGCCATATCTGTAAAAGGAAGGTGCACATAAACCTCAAATTCTGGAAGAAGTCCACAGTTTGGAAGTGGCCAAACAATCACAACTTTCTAAAGGAGTTTAAACAACACAAAGACAGCTCCCAGTGGTTTCCTGCAATTTCTCCACCAAATTCTCCAGAGACAACAAGCAAAGATCATTTACAACTTCTGATTCTAAATCTGTGAGATCGTCTTCAAAGACTACCTGTGTGTGTGTGTGTGTGTGTGTGTGTGTGTAAGTGTGTGTGTGTGTGTGTGTGTGTGTGTGTGTGAGGGGTCTTCAAATTCTCCATGTCATTGTGTCACAGATCTTAAAATTTTTCTCTCAAGGATTACGCTCAAATTCTAGCTTCTATCCCTCTAAGATCGCAATCAAATTCTAGCTTCTATCCCTCTAAGATCCCAATCAAATTCTAGCTTCTATCCCTCTAAGATCCCAATGAAATTCTAGCTCCACTCTCTAACCACCTACGAGATGAGATGGCTGAGAAAAACCGCCAACATAACCATCCGAGATGGCTGAGAAAAACCGCCAACATAACCATCCGAGATGGCTGAGAAAAACCGCCAACATAACCATCCGAGATGGCTGAGAAAAACCGCCAACATAACCATCCGAGATGGCTGAGAAAAACCGCCAACATAACCATCCGAGATGGCTGAGAAAAACCGCCAACATAACCATCCGGGATGGCTGAGAAAAACCGCCAACATAACCATCCGAGATGGCTGAGAAAAACCGCCAACATAACCATCCGAGATGGCTGAGAAAAACCGCCAACATGACCATCCGAGATGGCTGAGAAAAACCGCCAACATAACCATCCGAGATGGCTGAGAAAAACCGCCAACATAACCATCCGAGATGGCTGAGAAAAACCGCCAACATAACCATCCGAGATGCCTGAGAAAAACCTCCAACATAACCATCCGAGATGGCTGAGAAAAACCGCCAACATGACCATCCGAGATGGCTGAGAAAAACCGCCAACATGACCATCCGAGATGCCTGAGAAAAAACCGCCAACATAACCATCCGAGATGGCTGAGAAAAACCGCCAACATAACCATCCGAGATGGATGAGAAAAACCGCCAACATAACCATCCGAGATGGCTGAGAAAAACCGCCAACATAACCATCCGAGATGGCTGAGAAAAAAACCGCCAACATAACCATCTGAGATGCCTGAGAAAAACCGCCAACATAACCATCCGAGATGGCTGAGAAAAACCGCCAACATAACCATCCGAGATGCCTGAGAAAAACCGCCAACATAACCATCCGAGATGGCTGAGAAAAACTGCCAACATAACCATCCGAGATGCCTGAGAAAAACCGCCAACATAACCATCCGAGATGGCTGAGAAAAACCGCCAACATGACCATCCGAGATGGCTGAGAAAAACCGCCAACATAACCATCCGAGATGGCTGAGAAAAACCGCCAACATGACCATCCGAGATGGCTGAGAAAAACCGCCAACATAACCATCCGAGATGGCTGAGAAAAACCGCCAACATGACCATCCGAGATGGCTGAGAAAAACCGCCAACATAACCATCCGAGATGGCTGAGAAAAACCGCCAACATAACCATCCGAGATGGATGAGAAAAACGGCCAACATAACCATCCGAGATGGCTGAGAAAAACCGCCAACATAACCATCCGAGATGGCTGAGAAAAACCGCCAACATAACCATCCGAGATGCCTGAGAAAAACCGCCAACATAACCATCCGAGATGGCTGAGAAAAACCGCCAACATAACTATCCGAGATGGCTGAGAAAAACCGCCGACATAACCATCCGAGATGGCTGAGAAAAACCGCCAACATAACCATCCGAGATGGCTGAGAAAAACCGCCAACATAACCATCCGAGATGGCTGAGAAAAACCGCCAACATAACCATCCGAGATGGCTGAGAAAAACCGCCAACATAACCATCCGAGATGGCTGAGAAAAACCGCCAACATAACCATCCGAGATGCCTGAGAGAAACCGCCAACATGACCATCCGAGATGCCTGAGAGAAACCGCGAACATGACCATCCGAGATGCCTGAGAAAAACCGCCAACATGACCATCCGAGATGGCTGAGAGAAACCGCCAACATGACCATCCGAGATGCCTGAGAGAAACCGCCAACATAACCATCCGAGATGGCTGAGAAAAACCGCCAACATAACCATCCGAGATGGCTGAGAAAAACCGCCAACATAACCATCCGAGATGCCTGAGAAAAACAGCCAACATGACCATCCGAGATGGAGTGAATTATGAAACTATCAGACAGATTGTGGAAATGAAGCATTGTACTAGACTCATCAAGAAACAGCTGAAACAGTGGTTGGGCGATCTCGTTAGAATGCAGCAAGATCAAATACCATCACAGGCACTACATCTCAGAAGATCAGCTGCAAGAGGACGGCCGCGGAAAAATGGATCGACAGCATTAAAGACACTCTACGCCTTCACGGCATGATAATAGCCAGTGGCAGCCAGCGTGCACTGGATCGCAAATTATTCCTCCCCACGGAGCTTAACGGCAGAGGTGGTTCATGGTGATGATGATGATCTATCTATCACTGTCTGTAAGATCTATTCAAAGCTTCGGTTGTCATCTTCTGTCATCATGTCGTCAATGTCACCGTGTGTTCCTTTTGTTCATCGACTTCTTTGAGAGTTTATCAGATTCTTCCCTTCACCTTCTCCCTCCATGTCTGTCATTCCATTGACAGCACTCGTTTGTTTTCCGTCCATGTCTTCCCTTCCATTGACAGCACTCGTTTGTTTTCCGTCCATGTCTTCCCTTCCATCGTCAGCACTCGTTTGTTTTCCGTCCATGTCTTCCCTTCCATTGTCAGCACTCGTTTGTTTTCCGTCCATGTCTTCCCTTCCATTGTCAGCACTCGTTTGTTCTCCGTCCATGTCTTCCCTTCCATCGTCAGCACTCGTTTGTTTTCCGTCCATGTCTTCCATTCCATTGTCAGCACTTTTTTGCTCTCTCTCCATGTCTTCCCTTCCATTGTCAGCACTCGTTTGTTTTCCGTCCATGTCTTCCCTTCCTTAGACAGCACTCGTTTGTTCTCCGTCCATGTCTTCCGTTCCATCGTCAGCACTCGTCATTTCTACACCACTGTCTTTGGTTTTACTTCCTTGACACACGCAAGACAACCCACGAGTGTGTGTGACACACGCAAGACAACCCACGAGTGTGTGTGAAACACGCAAGACAAACCACGAGTGTGTCTGACACACGCAAGACAACCCACGAGTGTGTCTGACACACACAAGACAACCCACGAGTGTGTGTGACACACGCAAGACAACCCACGAGTGTGTCTAACACACAAAAGACAACCCATTAGAGTGTATGACACACACAAGACAACCCACGAGTGTGTCTGACACACACAAGACAACCCACGAGTGTGTCTGACACACACAAGACAACCCACGAGTGTGTCTGACACACACAAGACAACCCACGAGTGTGTGTGACACACACAAGACAACCCACGAGTGTGTGTGACACACACAAGACAACCCACGAGTGTGTGTGACACACACAAGACAACCCACGAGTGTGTGTGACACACAAAAAACAACCCACGAGTGTGTCTGACACACACAAGACAACCCAAGAGTGTCTGACACACACAAGACAGCCCACGAGTGTGTCTGACACACACAAGACAACCCACGAGTGTGTGTGACACACACAAGACAACCCACGAGTGTGTTTGACACACACAAGACAACCCACGAGTGTGTCTGACACACACAAGACAACCTACGAGTGTGTCTGACACACACAAGACAACCCACGAGTGTGTGTGACACACACAAGACAACCCACGAGTGTGTTTGACACACACAAGACAACCCACGAGTGTGTCTGACACACACAAGACAACCCACGAGTGTGTGTGACACACGCAAGACAACCCACGAGTGTGTGACACACACAAGACAACCCACGAGTGTGTGACACACGCAAGACAACCCACGAGTGTGTGACACACACAAGACAACCCACGAGTGTGTGACACACACAAGACAACCCACGAGTGTGTGACACACACATGACGACCCACGAGTGTGTGACACACACAAGACAACCCACGAGTGTGTTTGACACACACAAGACAACCCACGAGTGTGTCTGACACACACAAGACAACCCACGAGTGTGTGTGACACACGCAAGACAACCCACGAGTGTGTGACACACACAAGACAACCCACGAGTGTGTGACACACGCAAGACAACCCACGAGTGTGTGACACACACAAGACAACCCACGAGTGTGTGACACACACAAGACAACCCACAAGTGTCTGACACACGCAAGACAACCCACAAGTGTCTGACACACGCAAGACAACCCACGAGTGTGTGACACACGCAAGACAACCCACGAGTGTCTGACACACACAATACAACCCACGAGTGTGTCTGACACACGCAAGACAACCCACGAGTGTGTGACACACGCAAGACAACCCACGAGTGTGTGACACACGCAAGACAACCCACGAGTGTCTGACACACACAATACAACCCACGAGTGTGTCTGACACACGCAAGACAACCCACGAGTGTGTGACACACGCAAGACAACCCACGAGTGTGTGACACACACAAGACAACCCACGAGTGTGTGACACACGCAAGACAACCCACGAGTGTGTGAACACCAACACAAGGAAACATGTCAGATAAAAAAAGTAAAAGCCCTTTTCCACACCTTTAGGTTATAGGGCATATAGGGCTAGACCTTTATTTGTTATAGATCAATCTGCACATACGTGTGATGTGGTCAGCATTGCGGCGGCCACCTTTACTTTCCCGGGACTGCACCCGGTACCCACTCTAAGCTGAGTCGACCTGGGAGCCAAGGTCATTTGTGAAAAAGTCCGGCTCCGCCAGGGAGCGAACCCAGAACCTTCCGATCCGCATCGGGCGTCTAGCCGTTCGGCCACGGCGACTCGCTGGGTGTGTCCCTGTGAAGGCCAATTTAGGATCCACTGGCAGGATTGATCGACACAGAACAAAGATGACTTAAAGGAAACAAAACTGGAGAGAAATGTTATAATGTCACGGTCTGATATCAGAGTCTGGATCAAAAACAAACTGTGGAAAGTTTAGCGTCAGGGAAGAAGGTTCATTTCCGTTTCCTGACATTGTGTTTACCCAGCAGAGAGAGAGAGAGAGAGAGAGAGAGAGAGAGAGAGAGAGAGGGGGGGGGGGCGTATCAAGCAGGAATCAAAGAGAAAGAAAAGGAGAAGGTGTATGATGACGCTAACAGTAAGCGGATTATCAAAAATAGCAACAGCTGCACTAGTAGCAGTAGTAGTTAGTGGCAGTAGTTATAGAAGTAGCAGCAGCAGCAGCAGCAACAGTGGTAGTAGAGGTAGTAATAGTAGCATCTCCATATCTTTCACACGGCTCCCATGTCAACACCATTCTATCTCCCACAAGTCACCATGTCTGCCACACCTTTCTTTCTCCCACGTCCCCATGTCTGCCAAACCTTTCTATCTCCCGCAAGTCCTCATGTCTGCCACACCTTTCTTTCTCATACGTCCCCATGTCTGCCAAACCTTTCTATCTCCCGCAAGTCCTCATGTCTGCCAAACCTTTCTATCTCCCACAAGTCCCTGCCAAACCTTTCTATCTCCCACAAGTCCCTGCCACACCTTTCTATCTCCCACAAGTCCCTGTCACAACTTTCTATCTCCCACAAGTCCATGTCACAACTTTCTATCTCCCACAAGTCCCTGTCACAGCTTTCTATCTCCCACAAGTCCCCATGTCTGCCATCTGTCCCTATATTAACCACGTCCTCGTGTCTGCCAGCACGGTCTATCTACAACATATTGTTGTCATTTATCTTTATCTCTCACTTCGTCTTCTCAATTCGTCTGCTGCGTCGTCGTCGTCGATGCCAGTAAATGCCAATAAATGGGTAATGTGGAAAAGATAACAGACTAATGTCGGAGGGCGACAAGCTGACATAAGTCCAAGGGTCAAATCTTTTAGAACCGTTTTTCTTCTTTTCCTGAATTCGTCTCCTGCGTAATTTTTTCTAGTTT
>CAJHNH020003639.1:0-5000 GCA_905116865.2 Candidula unifasciata | reverse complement strand
ATAGCTTGTCGAGTTAACCGTTGGTTCATTGGCTGATCAAATGATAGCTTGACATGCTAACCGTTGGTTCATTGGCTGATCAAATAAAAGCTTGACATATTAAAGGCTTGTTCATTTTCTGATCAAATGAAAGCTTGACATGTTAACCATTGGTTCATTGGCTGATCAAATGAAAGCTTGACATGTTAACCATTGGTTCATTGGCTGATCAAATGATAGCTTGACATGTTAACCATTGGTTCATTGGCTGATCAAATGAAAGCTTGACATGTTAACCATTGGTTCATTGGCTGATCAAATAAAAGCTTGACATATTAAAGGCTTGTTCATTTTCTGATCAAATGATAGCTTGACATGTTAACCATTGGTTCATTGGCTGATCAAATGATAGCTTGACATGTTAGCCGTTGGTTCATTGGCTGATCAAATGATAGCTTGACATGTTAACCATTGGTTCATTGGCTGATCAAATGATAGCTTGACATGTTAACCATTGGTTCATTGGCTGATCAAATGATAGCTTGACATGTTAGCCGTTGGTTCATTGGCTGATCGAATGAAAGCTTGACATGTTAACCGTTGGTTTATTGGCTGATCAAATGAAAGCTTGACATGTTAACCATTGGTTCATTGGCTGATCAAATGATAGCTTGACATGGTAACCGTTGGTTTCTTGGCCGTTGGGTGCTAGTTCGGTAGCTGGTCGAGAGGAAAGTATTTACCCTGACCTCGCTTCGATAAATTCAAGCCTTTTCCCGGATGAAAGGCTGTGAGTGTGAATGCTCTTGGGTTGAGACAGACTGAGAGTCAGTGCACGTTTTTGAGATCAACTAAGTGTGAGTGTTAGGCACTGAGACCAACTAAATGTCAATGTGTGGGTTTTAAACCTAGAACGAGCTGTCAGTGCTAGACGAGCTGTCAGTGCACGGTACTAGAACGAGCTGTCAGTGCTAGAACGAGCAGTCAGTGAACGGTGCTAGAACGAGCAGTCAGTGAACGGTGCTAGAACGAGCTGTCAGTGCTAGAACGAGCAGTCAGTGAACGGTGCTAGGACGAGCTGTCAGTGAACGGTGCTAGAACGAGCTGTCAGTGAACGGTGCTAGAACGAGCTGTCAGTGCTAGAACGAGCTGTCAGTGAACGGTGCTAGAACGAGCAGTCAGTGAACGGTGCTAGAACGAGCAGTCAGTGAACGGTGCTAGAACGAGCTGTCAGTGCACGGTGCTAGGACGAGCTGTCAGTGAACTTTCTGTATTTACCATCTCTGCGGTGTAAACAGAAAAGAGGAGCGCGGGGTATTTGAGCCTGAATATGTAGGGCCGCAGGGCTAATGCTGTCGCCACAAACTGTGCAGGTCTAGATTTTTTTTGTCCCGACAGAATAAAGTTCCACAAACTTACCGATTTTTGAACCCTAGTCACCTGCATAAGAGTACTGTATTCTTAATCATTCTAACGACAAAATCAAAAACCCTTGTCAAGTGAGCTGTATATAAAACTTGCGAATGATTTCTGTCAGCATCTTGTGTAGCTATCGGACGACTGTAGGGGATGATAATGAATGGCGATCTAGCACGTAGATAACCGCTTAGCGGCTACGCGTTCAACAGCCCACAAGAGTTTTTTCCTATGACATTGTGACAAACGAGTCAACACTCCAGGATTCACTGACCAGAGGGTGAGCGGTGGACCGGACAAAAAGGTCAGGGAAAGTATTTTTGGGAATTTCCCTGACAGACTCAGACAAGATGAGTTGTGTTGTATTTTGATCCTTAGATTCTCTGTAATTGATTTAAGTTAGCGACGGTTGGTTTATAAAAACGTGTTAGCATGACGGTATTATAATTTAAGAGTTAGGCAGCATAACGTCTATGTTATAGAGATATAGACCATTGTTTGGTTATAGTTTTCACTCAGGTGCTTATCTGTGTACTAGCGAGGTGGCTCAGAAAGGGCTTTTGTCAGTTTGAAAAGATTATGATGTTGCTGTGGGCACTGTTTGCAGGCGACTCAGCGAAGTGGCATGGATTGTCCACTCACACCTAATAGAGCAGTGCAGTCGCGCACCGGTTGGGGTGTAGCTTGGAGGTGCCCGGGAAAGAACATCGATCGTAGGCTGTTGGTTCAGAACCGGTTAATCCCTGGAACAACTGGATGCCCAGTGTGTGAGCTACGATTTTAAAGCACTCTGGTCTGTTGAGATGGGGTTGTAAGTCGAAGCACCTCTAGAGCTAACTGCCCACTGTTTTCTGTAACTACATTAGAGGTAGATGACGGTGCTAAGTTGGTCTGTGTTTAGAATATATATTATCGCCATAGAGACACCAACAAGCCGTTGCCATTAGGGTGTTTAACAGGTTAATGACAAGTTCGGACTGTAATAAACTTTTCAAGGGATATATAAACAAAGAAAAACACACTGGGAGGTGACAAGTTAGGAAACTGACAGAACAGAAGTGCAGATATGAAAGAAGAACCTCTAGAAGTGTTATATGTTGTGCATCTAGTCCTACAAATAAACGCAAAAGAAGGCGGTGGTCATATGTTCCCTTGATGATTTATACCCGTAGGATTAAAATCTTAAGAATGAGAATCACACAGGAGAAAATTTGAGAGCCCTTATTCAACTTATAACACAGTTATATCGACAACACTCCATTTAGAAAGAACCATGCCGTCCAGTGTAAGGTTAGACAAAGGTACAGAATTTATCAGTGTTTCCTTTTTTCCTTGATCACCCAGCGAAGATTGCCTGTACCTGAATCTCTGGATTCCATCAACAACGACAACCAAACCCATCCTAGTGTGGATCTACGGCGGTGGATTCTGGGCTGGAACCTCGACCCTCAGCGTGTACAACGCCCTAAGGTTGGCCAGTAGAAGCGATTTAATCGTGGCCTCGTTTAATTACAGGTAACTTTGTTTGCATGTTAATTCTCTGTTGTCCATCTTAAAAGTCACTGGGGCATAACGTTTATGATTTGTTTCGCTCCTACTGTCATCATGTTCAAACAAAGGGTACTGGACAGGTATGTCAAGGTCCGTTACTAAACGCAGTTTTTCGAGAATTTCAGGCACGGCTGAATGTATGTGTGTTTCAGTAACGAATTTGTAGAAGCTGCGGGTTTTGTAAGAAAGCAATAGTTCGTATTAATGACTGTAACATTAAAAAAAAAAAAAATTTTACGTAACATTAGACATGTCAAAAGAAAATTCAGCTGGGTTTACCAGACAAGATTGGGCTGTATCAGGAAGCACTTTACGAATGGCTGGCCTAGCTTTCCTCTTTATAACAGCCAATGAGGGTTTTTGAGGCAACTACTGTACAGATATTGAGGTTGCTTTGGCTGAACCGGTACTGGGCAGAAGATAGTATCGATACCATGCTCAGCACTTACCGCCAAGAGGAATACGATACAGGGCATGACTCCGATCCCTGTCTAAGTTGATGGACATGGGGTCGCAACAATGAAGGGCATGACTCCGTATCCCTGTCTAAGTTGATGGACATGGGGTCGCAGCCTTAAGCTGCAAGAAATTAAAATCCCACGAAGGGGACAAGAGGTTTGATCAGTAACACAGAACCGGCGTTATCGGTCGGCTTACACTTGGGGAGCTCATGAGTGACCTCCAACCGCACCAGGACAGCACAACGAGCGACTATTACCCAGTGACACAAGGTGCCACCATTCGGATGGTGAATATTTGTTGATCAGTCATGTTCTGTTGTTGATTTGTAATTCTCTTCTGCTGTCATATATTAAAAGGTGGTGAAAGCAGGCGTGACTGCAGTCAAGCTAATACCAAGAAATTCCAGTGAACTGTGACTAGAAAAGCACACACAAAAAAAAAAAAAATGGGTAAGCAGGAAAAACATGCACAAAACAACACAAATCGATTTTACGGCTGGGACCTTTCTTGACCTGAAATGAACAGCACAATGGTAACAACGAGGAGTGTAGACTGTCACTATAATCCATTATACATTAGGCACACAGGTGGGGCCCAGGCATTTTACCACCAATGCCCTTTCCCCCCTAGATATTCTTAATATGCATATAAACATAAAATGCATTATGGATAAAAATACGACTGCTGTGTGAAAGATGTGTGCCTGGAGGGGCCAAATGTATGACGAGCCTGCGTGCCCAGTTTGTGACCCTATGAAAGAAAAAGTGCGTTCGTTCGTTCGTTCTTTTGTTCGAGACACGAATAACAGAAGGTGTTAGTTTTGGCGTTAGTTAGCTGAGGTTCTGTGTTCTAGTCAAAGAAAAAGAAAATGCTGGTGAAGAAGAAAAAGCAGAAGAAGAAGAAGAAGAAGAAGAAGAAGAAGAAGAAGAAGAAGAAGAAGAAGAAGAAGAAGAAGAAAAAGAAGAAAAAGAAAGAAAGAAAGAAAGAAAGAAAGAAAGAAAGAAAAGAAAGAAAGAAAGAAGAAAGAAAGAAAAGAAAGAATAAAGAAAAAAAAGAAAGAAAGAAAAGAAAGAAAGAAAGAAAGAAAGAAAGAAATAAAGAAAGAAAGAAAGAAGAAAGAAAGAAAGAAAAAAAAAAGAAAGAAAGAAAGAAAGAAAGAAAGAAAAGAAAGAAAGAAAGAAAGAAAGAAAGAAAGAAAAGAAAAGAAAGATAGAAAAGAAAGAAAGAAAGAAAGAAAGAAAGAAAGAAAGAAAGAAAGAAAAAGAAAGAAAGATATAAAAGAAAGAAAGAAAGAAAAGAAAGAAAGAAAGAAAGAAAGAAAGAAAGAAAGAAAGAAAGAAAGAAAGAAAGAAAGAAAGAAAGAAAGAAAGAAAGAAAGAAAGAAAGAAAGAAAGAAAGAAAGAAAGAAAGAAAGAAAGAAAGAAAGAAAGAAAGAAAAGAAAGAAAGAAAGAAAGAAAGGAAAGAAAGAAAGAAAATATAGACAATAGATTACATAATTTATTGCCTGGTACATCTTGCTCTATATTGCCAGGTGCACATTTCAGACATCATGTTTGTGCCTGCTCTAAGTACTTGGCGAGATACAGAGAAA
>CAJHNH020003638.1:30000-62180 GCA_905116865.2 Candidula unifasciata | reverse complement strand
TCAAAAGCCCTTTTTCCCAAATCCCGAAGCGTGGAAGAGGTTCCATTACCGGTTAAACAAGCGCGAAGTTAAGTGATTTTGTCGGGTTATCTCCTACTGTGCTGACCGTTTGGGTTCCTAGCACTGACCAGTGTTATGGTCAGTAACCTTTCTTGTTAGAGTCGCCTTAATGACGTGTTGCCGTTGTGATGTTTTGTAGTCCTAATTCAGTACCATATTGGTCTTTTTTTGGACAAGTAGATTGTTTTCTGATTGCAAGGCCGATGTATGTATTTTCTGAAAATTTTTCTGTCTATATGTGGCCACGATGATAGTTTGGCATCGGTCTGCTTGTCTGCACCCAGAGAACTGTGTTCTGTGAACTCGTTGGTGTTTGATAGCAGCATCGTTTTTGTCTGTTGTCCCAGCAAGTGCGGTCCTGCTGGCTGAGTTATCAAGTAGATGGGCTGAGACTATGCTTTTGATTGGCACGTTGTTGCAATCTCGGCCATGACAATGTACGAAATTATGAACGTAGTTTCTCCTCGATGTCTTTAAATCTAGTGACGGCTGCAATCGTATTTGGCTCGCTCCCTTAATGAATGTATGTAGCTCGAGTGCAAGGAACTTGAAATTACTTATTTAATAGATTTGATTTTCTGAACCAGAAGCACTTGAGCAAAGCTTATTGTTCTCAGTGTCATGGGCACCGAAGCCCTTTAGCCTCGGTGCAACCTACACCGTTAATCTGGGGAATACGCTGCTTTTCTACCATCCTCCCGGCTCCAACCCAAGACCGGACACACAGGAGAGTTTGAGGTTTGAACAACGGATCAGCATCATGGCACACGGGTAGCAGCCCATGAGTGCTCCGTTCTACTTCTAACTCAAGTCTGAGTGTGAAGAAACTTAGCACAGTGCACGGGCTCCGTAGCACCGGCAAGGATTTCTAAATAATTTGGGTAGATTTTAAACAAATTTTGCTAGCGCACGCCGTCAGGCTACTCTTTTTGATTTCCAACTGCCAAGGTATGGGCATTGTCCAACACGCTATCAGCTATGCTTGAACACCAGACAATTTAACTGATCATTTGACCTGGTGTAGCTACTATAGTCAACCTTCCTGCGTGTTGCCCCCCCCCCCCCCCCCCTCCCTGAGCCGCTTCTATAGTCCTCTGCGTAAAATTTACCCCTGCTGCTCACAAGAGAAGTAAAGTGACATATAAGGCGAATAGAGTCATCTGTTAATTAAGGTATGAGTACTCTATGGAACCGAAAGAATAAATAATAAAAATATAAAGCAGAAGGAGATAGGTGGAAGGAGAAGAGTTAGGCGGAAGAGGAAAAGGGGGAAGAAAAAGAAGTGAAGATGAAAAAGAAAAACGAAGGGAACATGAAACATGCAACGAAACCGAGCAATAGCCAGGTTTTATGGAAGGATTAAGTGTGAACTTGGACAATACTGAACAATGTTGTATATTGTCTTTCTTACAGTTTTCTAAGATTTATGGCAGAGCTGCTCCAGTATTCTTACCTGTTATGGTGTGATTGGGACAGACAGACAGACAGACAATTAGACAGACTGACAGACAAACAGATAGAATGACAGGCAGGCACACGGGTAGGCAGGCAGACAGATTACACAAGCATAAAGATAGACTGATATATATATAGAGATTATATTTCTTGGATAGGCTGATATAGAGACAGACAGACAGACAGACAGACAGACAGACAGACAGACAGACAGACACACAGACAGACACACAGACAGACACACAGACAAACACACAGACAGACAGATAGATAGATAGATAGATAGATAGATAGATAGATCGATAGATAGATAGATGATAGATAGATAGATAGATAGATAGATAGATAGATAGATCGATAGATAGATAGATAGATAGATAGATAAGATAGATAGATAGATAGATAGATAGATAGATAGATGATAGATAGATAGAACGAACGAACGAAACGAACGAATTTTATTTTCAAGGGTTACAAATTAGGCAACGCAGGCCGTCTTACATTCGGCTCTTCCAAACTTCCATCTTTCACACAGCAGTTGTATTTTCATCAATGAAGCATGTTATATTCATGTAATGATATGGCATATATATTTATGAAGTCAAAAACAAAAGCATTGGCTGTTAAATATGCACGCACGCTCACGCGCGAACCGCGCGACACCACACCCACATACACACACACAAGCTAATGACTCACTTACACACACAAACATATAGGCACTAAGTACACACATACATCCACATACATACGAACATGCAAACACACAATACATACATACATACATACAGACAGACAGACAGACAGACAGAACAGACAGACAGACAGACAGACAGACAGACAGACAGACAGACAGACAGACAGACAAGCAGGATAGAAAGATACGCTAGATAGATAGATAGATAGATAGATAGATAGATAGATAGATATAGATTAGATAGATAGATAGATAGATAGATAGATAGATAGATATATAGATAGATAGATAGATAGATAGATAGATAGATAGATAGATAGATAGATAGAACTGATGACCGCGGTTCTGGAACCTCATTCAAAGACAAATGGACTCGGGACCTCTTTACAAAGCATGACTCCAGAGTGCTTCCAGACCTCATTATCATTCTCTCCCCCGACTGCTGATTGTTACCGATGGAATTCCAGACGAAACTTGGTCTGTCTTTCAAGTACAGAAAAAAAAAAAAACACCACTTTTGTTTACAATAATGCGAGAAGACTAGTCTTTGGATTTAGTAATCAAGTCGTTACTAGAGCGTAGAGGTTCAGGCATCAGTATCTTGTCACCGAATCTGGACTCGTTGAAGCCTTTGTTTTCCGTCTATTGATTTTCTTTAAGGAGAAGTTCCTAATCTTTTTTTTTTTAAATATCCAGAAACCATGAGTTCTGAACCCTTTGGCTCGGTACTATGGATATCGCAACCTTTCGGCCTTGATTCCATGATAAATACCGTAAATCTGGGAAAAATGTTGCTTTTCTGCCTGCACCCGGGCCTGAACCTGGACCACAAGGAGATCGTCACCTGGTCGTTGCGAAGTCAGGTTTAGCCAACTACGCTAGCGAGCCGGACAGGTTGTGTTTTTAAACATGAAAGGGCATTTGACCCAGAAAAAAGGACATGTACATACACAACGCTTGGTGGGGTCTTGAACTTGGTAAGCTATTTGAAGCGATCAAGCTCCATGCTTCACGCTGAACAATTGCACTTTAAAAAGCTAACGGTAGTACACTTGTTATTTTTCACAGCAAGATTTTAAAGTGAAAAAGACTATTTATCTTGGATAGGTTCTATAGTTGACCTTCCTGCTGAATGCTTCTGTGTTAGCCCCCTAGAGTCGCTTCTATCGTCCTCTGCGTAAAATTTACCCCCTGCTGCTCACAAGAGAATAAGATAGGCTACAACTGCACCTAAAAAAGCTAACGGTAATACACTTGTTATATTTCACAGCAAGATTTTAAAGTGATAAATGCAATTTATTTTCACATCAGTGCACTTATTATTCGTATCAGGGAATGACTGGCCAAGTTTTAACAACGCTGGTATCTCACCAGAGCTGCCGGGGTTCGAGGGATGAAGATTTGTTCTGTTGAAAGTCCAAAATAAGTCTTAATCTGCACAGTTCGTGGCGACTAACCAGGCAGTCTTAAATCCAGTTAACGACTGCCCTCTCCATTTTGTGGTTGCAGAGCCAGTCTGCGCATTTGTTTTTGGATATTTTTTGATCTCACTAAACAATTTTACGTTTTTTAGTTTGTCATTTCGGCGCTTGATACCACTTGAAATCAACGCAATGCTGTTAGCTGCCAAACTGCATGCAGTTGTGGTCGAAAACAGCACCTCGGAAATACGAGCCACATTGGCAAAACAGATGGCGACCCGTCCTACTTCTTCTTCTCATAGTCCAAACATGTGCCACTGGTAGTCATACCCACCGACAACCTTCTGACTGGAGTACTTTCCATGCTATGTTGAACTGTCTAGCATCTTCTCTGTCGGTGTCCGTCTCTTATTTTATCATCTTGTGCCACCGTCGTGATCTACTCAAGTTTATTGCTACTTATGACATGACCAAAGAGTGTAGATTGTCTCCTTCTGATGTGAACGGTCAG
The DNA here is from genome assembly GCA_905116865.2 of Candidula unifasciata. Lineage (NCBI taxonomy): Eukaryota > Metazoa > Mollusca > Gastropoda > Stylommatophora > Geomitridae > Candidula > Candidula unifasciata. The sequence goes on along the minus strand of CAJHNH020003638.1, from coordinate 58,036 downwards.
TTCTCTTCTTGAGTCAGTTTTTTTTTTTAAAGACATCTTCATTACTCTTTTTATCCATCCAGGGTATTTTCATCATTCGTCTATAAAACCCTATCTTTGCCGCTTCCAAACAATTTTTCACTAATCGTCATGCTGTTCATGAATCATTTCAGTACATTCCTGTGTGGGTTCCAGGGCCTGTTATACAAAAACAAGAATAGACGAACTGCCTACAATAAAAGCATGTCGTAACAGTCGACTAATTGGGAGCTTCCTTCAAAGTCAGAATGCATCTACCTGAGAGGCAAAGAACCAGCATTCTGCATACAAATGAGTCAGATTTGTAAAACGGATGCACATGCAACGCTCAGATTCTGGAACAGGACTGCAGTCCAGAAGTGGATGAACAACCAGAACTTTCCACCAGTTTACAGCTGGTGAACGCGAAGAAGATTTCAGTACATCAGGATGGCATCTCTAAAGCTCTTGAGAATTCTACTTGTCCTACGGTGCTTTAAAAGTGGTAAACACAGGCAGACAAGACGGGAGTAAACAATCATATTGTCATTTTCCCTAAACCAACATTGACCATGACGTGACGTGTTATAATTTCCACAACTCTTCCGTAGAATATGAATGTTCCAAGAAAGTTGTACTGATTAACCTGTTAACGCGGACCCCGAATTTCTGAGCTGTTGCATTTGATCAATGGCTTTTCTTTTTGCAGACGACAATAATTTCTGGTTTCTTAGAATATAATCCTAACCCTAGTTTCTGCCTGTGTAGAGTTATTACAACCATATGATGCTGCAGATTTTTTTTTTGTTGTCTTTGCCAGCTTAAACTTCATAAATCAGCGGTGTTTAAGGGATGATGATAACATACAGTTGCCAGTGATTATTAACCGGCAGTATTACCCTCACTACACCATGGACGACAAAGAAGAGAAATACTGACATCTTGAAAGATCTGAACATCAAGGAAGATTGGCTAATAAACAGCATCCTGTCTCGAAAGCTGAAATATTTTGGTCATATCAATCGCCACGACAGATTGGACACAAATTATAGCAGAGGGCATGGTACCAGAAAGAGGGGGGGGGGGGGGGCTGGGGCCGACCAACACGAAGATGGGCACATGATATAAATGACTCCTTGAGTATGAAAGTACACGAGGCGGGAGAGCTTGCGAGAGACCGAATTTCTTTCAGGCAGACCGTGATGAGAGCGACGTTTTGCAAAAGACCTGCTTCATGATGATGATGACACCATGATTTGCTGGATACATTTTAAACATTAAATTGTAGATCAAGTAACTATATATATATATATATAATGCTTGTATGTATTATGTCTTTTGTAGACTGGCGCGGGCGATGATGTTTCTCAACATACTGCCATATTCACGCTCCGTTTGGCTTATTGCTACCAAGATGGTATCTGTAGCATAATATAGGTTATTTTAATACTGACACTATAAAATTACACATTCATTAGTCGGCACCACTGTTAGTCTTGGGATGATGAGTCTATATTTTCATCTTCTTTCCTTACTCTTTTAACTGCTTCGGGTGTCCTCTGGCTGCTTCGACCGTCTTGCTGATGTAGTTTCTTTGATGTTAAGTTTCCATCTTCTTCTTGGTCTATCTTGAGGAACACATCCGTCTCCTCTTTGGCTTACGCTAGGTATAGTGTTGAGTCGGAAGGCATTCTTTCTAGATGACAGGCATTTCTCGTATTGAAAAATTTTCTGATTTGTTCTCTTCCGGTCACTCCTGCCGCGTTTCTCAGACATCTCATTACCATGTCTGCTAGTTTTCCCTTTCTAGTTTGTAGCAAGTGAAAATTTCTGGTAATAGTAGCATAGAATGGGAATGAATATTCTTTGTGTAAGACTTTTCTTTGTGCTCAACGGGATTGTCTTCTGCTGGTTTAAAACAAAAAGAAGGTAGGGAGAGCGGGATGATCCAGCAGGTCCAATACTCGTTTTGCTTTGCTGCATCTGATGTTGATTTTTATAATTTATTAGGAGACGAAATGCAGAAGAAGAAAGAGGTTATTTAGTAGATACTGTTGCTGGGGTGTGACATATCAGGCTTCAATACAGTATATGATAAAGGGTTGCTCATCTCTGTGGCCTTCACTTACTTACTTAGTCGGTCCTCTTCTATCTTAGGGTGTAGAGGTTTGCCAGAGAGATCGTCAGACTTCTCTGCCTGCAGTTTTAGTGGTCATTAATTCTCTACTTGAAGTGGATCATGAGCAGTTAAATCTTTAGTGAAACATTGATCGTGGAAGCGGACATGTGTACAGTGTTGTATAAACGAATGATAAGAATAACCTGGGCAGGTAAAAAAAAAAGTAATGACGATGTCTTGAAAGAAACTGACTCGCGAAGAGAGCTGATGGCCTACATCAGAAAAGATGCTTTGACCATATCATGAGAAGACACAAACTGGAGTACATAGTGCCGGTGGGAAAGTAAGAGGGATGAAGAGGCAGAGGAAGATTGAGAAAGAAGATCCTGGACAGTTTGACATCATGGCATGTAAGATCATCTGTGTCAGAATTGATAGAAAGTAAACGAGACAAAATCGTTATGGATAGACATGACTACACACGCTACACGGCGTGGACTGTCACCCTTCCATGTCACCACCCCTCCCCTCCCTTCCCCCTCTCCCCAATGTTTAATGTTTAATCTGTGCTTTAGGAGTTGCAAGCCTGCTACGTAATGCTGGGGTGCCGGGTTCGATCCCAGCTGGGAACGATTTGTCTTGCACTGATTATGACAGTTTTACCTAGAACCGACCGTTTAGTAAACAACATTTAGAAAACGGCAAACTACTTAATTAACTTAAAATTTGCCTAGAAAACACACAACAACGAAAATATGATAGGACTGGTTCTGCAACGTCCTGCAAAGGATACGCAACTAACCTAATTAGGACTGGACATCACATTACTCGGGACATTCCTATAAGCACTCACTCTTCATCTTCAGCAGCAAGGCCAGAGTCAAATTCCAATGAAACCAGTAGCAGTCTGATTGCATATCTGTCTCACCTTTCCCTTGAGTGCAGATCAACGACCAGATCCCCTGATCATTCCTCGCAGTACCATTCTCTTTAGACCACGATGATCCATCTGTACCTCCACACAGTTCATTCGACCCCAAGGGATCCTTACAATATCTAGCTTGTCATGCAGCAATTCACAACCAAGTTCTGCAGAACCAGCTAATCTTTCTGTCTTTTCATTTCCTTAAAACACCCACATACCACTCTGGCAATATCCAAATGTCGCTGACTACCTAGGACCTCTTGCTGAGTACCCTTACCCTTTTTAGACACTCTGTTCTGTGTACCGGTACCCTTTTTAGACACTCTGTTCTGTGTATCGGTACCCTTTTTAGACACTGTGCTGTGCATCGGTACCCTTTTTAGACACTCTGTGCTGTGTACCGGTACCCTTTTTAGACACTCTGTGCTGTGTACCGGTACTCTTTTTAGACACTTTGTGCTGTGTACCGGTACCTTTTTTAGACACTCTGTGCTGTGTATCGGTGCCCTTTTTAGACAATTTGTGCTGAGTACCGGTACCCTTTTTAGACAATTTGTGCTGAGTACCGGTACCCTTTTTAGACAATTTTAGACAGGAAGGGGGGGGGGGGGGGGGGGGGGGGGAGGGAAGTTCGTTCCTGAAGGTGTCAGGAATCCCAGATTGCGGCGCCTACAGCATACACTACAGGGAGTGCCCGATTTTTGGGTTTTGTATCTGCTGTGTAAAACACTTACGCCAAGTATTTAACAACGAATGGTTAATGGGAATATCCATCGAGTTTGTTATTATCTCTACCTATCTTTAGCACTGTCAGCCGGTCTTTTTTTTTTGGGGGGGGGGGGGGGGGGGGGGGGGGGGGAACAGGCGTCATGTGTAAATACCAAATTAAACAAACAAATACCTTGACCTGCTGCTGCTACTACTACTACTATTACTGATACTGCTGCTACTACTACCACTACTACTATTACTGCTGCTGCTACTACTGCTACTGCTGCTACCACTACTACTATTACTACTATTACTGCTGCTGCTACTGCTGCGACTGCTGCTGTTGCTTCTGGTAATTAAAAGGGCGGTAGACAAGTTACATTGTGGTTTGCCGGCCGTGAAATTTGCGGCTTCCGACCCAATTCATCCGTGCGATTACACCAACTCTTTAATAAATTACCTTAACAGCTATTAAATGCAGTGGGTCTTTTCAACCCCCCCCCCCCCCCTTTTCCTCCCCCTTCTCTAAAAATACTTTTGTCATCGTACTCAGATTTGAAAGCTTAGATCTGAAACTGACGGTCGAGTAAGTGATATAGTGAACTAATAATACCTACACCCAATAGAATGCCACGAGATTGTGTAATTCTGGTGTAAGACCGTCAGTGTTGGAACATCTGACAGCTACCTTATGCCTTTTTACTTTGCGTGTGCAGGCTTCATGTTTTTGCTGGGATTAACATGTTCTCACGTGTTTTCAAATGAGACAGCGTAGGGTATTTTACACGTTTCTATACGCACAGAAACGGAGCAGTCAAGGGGAGGATCCGCCTGCAATAATGTTGGAACCTACACTAACAAATGATGGTGATAAATCTCGCTGACATCTACATCGATATCAAACAAGACAAACGCTGAGTAGTTTCCAGAACGACCACACATATTCCTACCCCAAACAAGGGGAGAGTACTGGAAACACTGAGTTCACCTACCACAGTCCGTGGTGATACGATCTTCGAAGGAACATTTACTGACTGGCAACTGACTCCTGTTATCTGCAATAACTATAGCTGTACTTCTAAGCTGCCTTAGTTGCTGAACCAACAGGCTCCGTTAAAGTGTACTCTAGCGATAACTAAATTCTATATTTGTACCTAGTACAACTGTAAAGTACACGTTTTAGAGGGTGAAATTACCTGTCAAGTTCTGGTTAACATTAGTTTCTAATAATCTAGTGGGGGTATCTGTCAAGTATACACTTTAAATATGTACGTACTTTGAAGAGTTGAAAAGATTGAAAGTTTGAAGTTGTTTTCAAGGGAGAGGTCATTGACTTGAATGCACTGTGTTACACCATCCACCCACCCATTCATCTATGACAAACAACAGACAAACAATCGAAAATATTCAACCTATTGCAAGCAGTATCGGCTATAATTGTGGTCTGGCTTCAATGTACCAATTATATTGACAAAGAAATGTTAACTGCACCGAAACTAGTAGCTTGGAACGGTGCCCTAGTACCTAGTGAAGGTTGGGGACAGAGCTAGTATGCATTATACACAACCACACACACACACACATAGACATACATGTACAATATATATATATATATATATAGATATATATATATATATATATATATATATATATATATATATATATATATATATATATATATATATATAAACACATACGTGGTAATGAACACATGCGTGTTTGCATACACCCACATATTAGTTAGTTAGTTAGTTAGTTGGATTATCCTCATTGCACTCCGGACATGTCCATAGGTGCTCAGATCCTCCCCTCAGTATGAACCCCAACGTCCGATGGCTAATAGTACCAGTTCTATGTTGATTAACAAGTCTTCTGGCGTAGCTGGTGTGCGTCTCGTTTTTTGCTGTGCCGATCTTAATTCCCAAGTCTGCCATTCTGGCGAGTGATGTGGATTCACTGCCACCAAAGTCCTCTATTCTTCCCATTTCTCTGAGGGCATTGATAATATCAGCATGATCCATAGGCTGACCGTCGGTAGTGATAGCGGATCCAGCCAACCTGTCAGCTCTTTCATTTCCATCGACGCCTGCGTGTCCCGGAACAAAAATAAAGGTGATTCCACGAACAGTGGACTTCTGTAATGATTCAAGCCATTGTCTTCGCACTGAACCTGCCTGAACCCTCCGGATCATACTCATTGAATCACTGAGTATACACACGCGGGTGTATTTTTGTGTTTCAAGCCAGGCAAGCGCTTGTGTCACTGCCATCACCTCCATCGTCATGCTGCTGGTTGTCATGGAGAAGGCGCCGTTGGCTTCTTTGACTGTTCTGCCCGCTGAGCGTGCTGTAAATGCCCATGCGCTTCTTCTTTGGCGTATAACGGATCCGTCTGTATAGATTATTGCATCTGCTTCATCTGAATTTTCACCGATGAGAGCGTTGACCTCTGCATTAACAGCAACAGGATTCTCTTCTCTACATCGCCTGTTGAGTGAGACAATACAGGAAAATGTACAAATAAACGCCTGAGGCACAGGTATCCATTCTGCACCAGGTATGATGTCGGTTAGGCTGCATATTTGCCTAATGACATCTTCTGCCCGACCTAGCCACGATTTCCCCCTCTTCAGTCTGTCGCCCTTTTCACTAAAAAGCGCTTGATGCAGTGGGACTTCCGGTGTAAACAGCCACAATGGCGGTACGCTTTTTCGTCCGTTGAGGCGAATAGCGCAAATTAGCTATTTTCGCTCACGTATAATGTGAAAGTTTCATCGGAATGGGGTCTGAACCGTGCAATGGAGTACATGCACGTGAGTTTAGACTTCCCTCAGGGTGTATTCGACGTCCGATGGCGACTATTTACCAATTCAGAACAACCCGTAGACGGACAAGGAGAACGCGAACAGGCAAGCATGGCGGCGCCTGCAGGAAGCGACTGAAATGTGAGAGACTCAGTTTAAAGTATGTTCGTGTTCTCTACTGGAACTGCGCTTCGTTCAGTCAACGCCGACCCATTTTTGAGAAGCTCCTCTACAGCAACGACATTGTTGTCCTACAGGAAACACACCTCGGCGACGATATCGTTAAAATTGCGGGCTTCCAATCCTTCTACAATAGACGGCACCTCGGACAGCTCATTCTTGTTCGTGACCACATACCGGTGTCTGAGGTGGACATGTCTAAGTGGAATAATGACGACTTACAAGTACACGCAGTCAGAGTGATGGGCCCGGCCCAGTTTGTGATTGTCAATGTGTACGCCTGCAATGGAAAGGTGGATACAGCGAAATGGCAGAGTTTGCTCCAGACGGAGGAAAAGAAAGTCATTTACTGCGGAGATTTCAACGCCAGAGGACACCAGTGGGGCAATGTAATCACTAATAAACAGGGAGAAGACCTGGAGGATGCCCTAGTGTCTGCCAATCTAGTATGCTTGAACGACGGAAAGGTTACCCGAATGGCAACACGACAAGGGGATTCTGACAGCGTAATTGACCTGGCCCTAGTGTCTCCCTCCATTGCATCAGGATGCAGGTGGAGCACACTGGGATACCACGACAGTGATCACTTTCCTTGCGTCGTCCTGGTAGAGAAGAGCAACAACAAAGGTCATGTAATCAATGTGCCTGCTTTTATATATGACCGTACAGGGCAAGATGCCATTAGCAAAATCCGACGACGTAAAACAAGAGTAGATCGCAGACGGCGGGAGAGATGGGCCCAGCCACCATGGTGGAATGAAGTAGTCAACATGGCCTGGCTAGAAAAAAGGAAAGCTGTCAAGGCATGGCAAAAGGCAAGGAAAATTGATCCGTCACTTTCTGAACGCCTGATCAGTCTGAAAGATGAGGTCAACAAGCAGACAGTGGCTTTCAAGGTAATTGCGAAGGAAGCTAAGACAGCGAAATGGAACGAATTCTGCAAGAGCGTTTGCTCCGAGGGATCTCTTGTGACATTCTGGCACCTTCAACGGAGCATGCACGGCGCCGCACGACCTAGGGGTATCCCTGATTTTCAGGGTACAGACCTGATATGGCAGAGAACTGATGCTGATAAAGGAAAAACCCTTCTGGCGCGCTACTTGGAGCAAACTGACCAAAAAGACGAAGCTACAAGAATAGGGGTTAAGATGAAACTGTCGATGCTGTGCGAGAACACTGTGTTAGGCACTGATCTCACAATCACTGCAGATACCTTAAGAACTTGCCTCAAGAAATCGCGCAGCACTGCTCCAGGCCCTGACGGCATCCGATACAACGACATGCTGATGATGTCGAATGCTGATTTAAAAAGCGTGGCAAAGGAATTCAATATCAGCATCCAGAGTGGCCAGATACAAGAGGAATGGCTCCATAGTTATTTGTTCCCACTACCAAAGCCTAATAAAGACCACTCAAAGATCTGCGGCTACAGAATCATCTCGATGCAGAATACTGTTGGCAAACTTTTGGAAAAAATTGTCGCACAAAGATTGACCACCTATTTGGAACTACATGATAAGTTCCCACCAACACTTGGAGGGTACAGGTTAAATAAAGAGACATGGTTCAATGCTGCAGTTTTCGCCTACGATGTGTACGAGGGATTTCAGATTAAAGAAGAGACATGTGCTGCAGTGTTGGACTTAGAAGATGCCTACAATAAAGTACCATACGATTATTTAATGCAATTACTGCTTAAACTAGAAGTTAATCCTATTCTGATCCGCTGGATTGCTGCGGTCCTGTTCCAGAGAAAGATTGTACTAAGATGTGGTAGCTGGTCCTCCGAACCGCAAATGATATGTCCAGGCTTGCCACAGGGATCACCGCTATCACCAGTCTTATTCAACGTTTACACGGTGATGATCACTGAGCAGCAGTTGAATGGAAAGGGAAGGACTTTGTCATTTGCTGATGACATTTTGATTTATCGGCGAGGGCGTGATAGACAGGAGATCGCCAGCACTATGCACAAAGAACTCGATCGAATTGCCGCCTGGTGTGATGGTTCCAATGCCTATGTCAATCCTTCGAAGGCATCAGTGTCATGGTTCTCTTTGAACAATCACATTGTCAAGTCGGACTTACCAGAAGTGAAAATGCGTGATAATGCCTTGATCAGAACCAACGTTATGACGTTTCTCGGGGTGAGGTTCGATCGCAGCTTGTCATTCAGGGAACACGTTGACCATGTGATAACAAAAGCACGCAAAGGTCTATCTGCAATGAGGATTATGGCTGCTTCCAATATTGAGCAAAGACTACTAATACTTCTATTCTACGGTCTGGTCCTTTCCCCCATAGAATACGCTCTGGCCATCCTCACTGTCAGTGCTACCCAGATTGAACGACTCGAAAAGGTGCAAAATGAAGCCATGCGCATTATTTTGGGATGTACTAGAGACACATCCTGTGGAGCAATGAGGTATCTACTTGACTTTCCAACAATGAACCAAAGGATCAGGATGTGGAGGGCTCGGGCATATCTCAAAATATGCGCTGATAAGAAACACCCACATATATATATACACACACACGAGTGCGAGCCTGCCCACATATAAATGCACGTATACCTGTTTACATACACACGCATATACGTATATGTATACACATACACTCAGTGGAAACGACGTGGCGTAGCGTACACTATACGGACTGGCCTCTCTTGGCACTAAACCTGAAGCTCATGTGACGACCTGTCAGAACTCTAAAATGTGCGCACTTGTGAAACTAAATACGGAGTTCAAAATAGAGCCTAGATTAATTTTTATCGGGAGTCTTCGTGGCGTAGAGGCTAGACGCTCACGTGCGGATCAGAAGGTTGTGGGCTCTCTCCCTGGCGGAACCGGACTTTTTTCAAGAATTACATTGACTCCCAGGTCGACCCAGCCTTGAGTGGGTGTAAAGGTGGCCTGCGTGATGCAAACCACATCACTCATCTTGTGCTAATTGGTCTATAAAATATAGGTCTAGCCCTGTATGCCCTATACGCCTTAAGGCGTTGAACGGGACTTTTACTTTCACTTTAACATTTATCACAATGACTCTGGGAATATAGCTTGACTTACTCTGTACTGCTTAACAGAATGGCTCTGTTCGTCTTGATTAACAGATTGGCTCTGTTAGTCTTGCATCTTTACCTGTCATGATGTATCGTGCCGGTAGGCGTAGGATGTCATGTTTGGCCATCTCACACGATCACCAAAATCCATGTCAGCTCAATGTTTTTGTCTAGATATCTATTTCTCTGCTTTCCTCGTGCTCTTTTCCCATCAATTTCGCCAGCTGTTACCACGTCCTTGAGTCCGTTCCTTCTCAAAATATGTCAAAAACATATCGATTGTCTGCATCTGCACTACTTGACAGATTGACTGACTAACTGACTTTCTACCCCATCAGGACATCACACAAGGGATAAACACCCGATGACACAAAGTGCCACCATATGGCCTGCCTATATTGCAGCCCCTGGCAAAAGCTAGGGTGGGGCTTTGAATAACAAAAAATTTCATCCTGAAAAGGACGAAACTGGATATTGACAGACTGGCCATGTAAGTCTTTATATAGCAACGCTAGATTGAGCCTGTACACGAATAGGCTCCAGCTGACGGGCAGCGCTGCTAACGTTAGCGGGTCGGTCTAACCACGACCGGCTTCAACTGACGGCTCGTGCTGCTGACGTCACCCCGTCGGGCTTACGATGCATTAACGCAGCGGTTCTCAAACTGGGTGCTGTGGTCTCCTAGGGTGCCGTGAGTGTATGCCAGAGGTGCCGCGGCAATAATCAAGAAAAGGCTACAAAAATTGTGAAATTATTAAACAAGGCATGTAGATACTTAAAATATAAAATTTAGGTTGTCTTCCCTCGCCACTGTCGAAAATAGGTTTAATTTCTTGTTTGAGAACAGCTGCTTTAACGCACCGTTAGACCGACACAGTGACGTCAGCAGTGGCCTGTATGTCTGGTCTGTGTGCTGTTAACTAGACTGACTACTAACCAGATTAGCTATTTACGTCTTGTCTCTGTACTACTTGCCAGATTTGTGACACAGTCGTGCCTATACATCCCCCAAGAAATAGATGTGCCTAAGTCGGCCAAGTGAATGAATATAGTTCGCATCTCTCTTCAATCGTACTCAAGAACAAGGCCAGTGATGTAACAATTACACAAGAGCTGTTTATTTACAATATTCCAGTCATAGAGGCTTCATAAATTCAATAGTATATGAACACTGTATTATCTGGATACAGGCTATTCGTATGACTCTCTACGAGTTCCTTAACCACTGTTCTAGCTAAACTCCAAGTTTAACATATACCTTCTAAACGAAGTAAATCACTAGTTTTCTCCTAACCGGTCTTTCCAGCGGTTCAGCCCTAACCTGTCCTATCAAGCGGTTCCGTGGCTAACTGTCCTCTCCAGCGGTTCCGGGACTAACTAACCTCTCAAGCGGTCCCGGGGCTAACTAACTTCTCAAGCCCCTGGCTCTGACTTTATTCCCGCTTTCCCGCTCCTCCTGGCGTACCTTCTCCATCACTTCTCTGTCACCTGTCTTTGGTGGTCACGTCTGGATGAACGTATCTCACAGTTCACGGGCACTCGTCGAATGTTTCATCCCTCACTGTCAGATGTCATGGCGGTGTGTTCTGCATAGCTGGCTAGGCCATGGCTTTCTAATCACCTATTTCTGTCATTTCACACAGTGATGGATTAGTACGCTGTGTGGTGGTCTGAAATGTATGCTTGTTCATTTAACCCCTTTTCTGCCTATATTTCGTTACATTCGCCCTTCACACTTTTTAACAAAATTGTTTCCTATCTTCAATTTTATAAAAACTACTCTAATTATACCCGCTACCTAACTAAACCTTATGTGAACATCTAGCCACGTAATGAAAGCATACAACATAACATGTAACATCATAAAATTCATGCAGTATAATGAAAACGTGACATGCATACAATAACTAATAGTCAATAATTCTAAAGACATAAAAAAAAAAACGATACAACTCCCTCGTTGTATTAGCATAACGACCTCTTATTCACTGGTATCCCTAATGAATGTGCGGAGTTGTCTGAAGTATAAAGGAATAGTATCTGTATTCCTCCTTTATAAACTCAAACCAGAAAACATTGTATACAAGAAATGACATGCCATGTATCCCCAGTTATCAATAAAATAAAACTCGAAAATGTCATCTCCCCAAGAAAGGATGAAAACAGAATCTCTGAGAAAGTCAACATAGATTGAATAATAAGGTATAACCTTTACAGAGTATAAATAATTCTTATAACGTTAGGTATATTAATTGGAGAGAAATTTCTCGGAAACAATAGTAGCATTTCCTCCAGTCGAATGTACAATGCCACCACCTGTATTTACAGGCATTTATCTACTGTGATAATCCACAGGGTTTATTGTTGCTTCCCTAAGAGGTTGCTTCCTCTGTTTAATGCATATCGCATCTTCTGTAAAGAAATAGCCGGCCTATATTCAGTTACCAATCATGTCCTGCTTTGGACTGGCTTATCGCCAAGTACTTTCTAACTGTGTACCTCAGTAAAGTCTGGTTAAACTCAAATCAGTCATCATTCTGACAGAATGTATAAGAGAGGTTTTGTGGCCAGTAACTCTCTTAGCGAACATAAAACATGTAGGTATTGTAATCTTTACCCACAACCGAACGTGTGGATTTTCACTTTTCCGAGAGAGTACAACACGATAAAAAAAAACGTTCATAGTGCAGAACCAAATGTAAATATTAAATGGTAAGGACAAAACAACGGTATATATTTAATATTGTCGGACAAATGACATGTAGACACAACAATATAATATGTGTAGCGAGGCGCGGTACCTCTGTACACAGCAATATAGCGTACGTAATTTGTAATTAATGAAACTAATTACTTGTTATACACCCTACAATCCCACATTTATTGAACCATTTTACGGACGATCCCATTTCATTCAGTCATGGGAAAAGAAAAGGAGGGGGGGGGGGAAGCTGTAATTAATGTATGGATTACTCAGGGTATAAATTCAGTCTACCCCCTGATGATTCTGGTCTACTAACTGTAGTGGATGCTAATTGTTCTAGTTCTATTTCTTCTTCTGTCTTATTAGTGATCTGTGTTTTTTCTTTTATTAAATGATTAGTTACTTTTGTACATTTAATGCCTTTCCTTCGCAAATAAAGAAAAGTTATAAGTCCTAGCAATATGCATAAACTAGATATCAGTATGATCCTGTTTTTGTGTGTATTTGAAGTATTTTCTTGTAAATCAAGTTATAAATCGTAAATATGTGTTCGCCTTAATTATAATAAAAGGTGTCGTGTATGCCATTTATTAGACGCTCCAGAGCTCTGAAATAAAGTGGAACAACTTATTAATTTTGCTATATTCTGTAGATGCCACTTCATTACGACACTTCTGGCTACTTTCATTTCCGTGTAAATTTCCATCCAAAACATTAATTTTTCTCGCTATCTTTATTTTCCTGTAAACCATGCCGCTCGTTTAAATCGGTATGCGAATTTTTAATGCCCGACATTCTTGTCTCCTGTTTTGCTCTTTTGTTAGGCGAAGGTTTCTACTGTTTCTTCTTCTTCACTTCTACGATTACATGTACCTTTAACTGGTACTTCTGACGGTTTTAATTCTTTCACACTAGACGGAGTATTAGTCCTGGTTCTAACCGCGACTAAAATTCTACGACCCGTTTTGTTTGTGATCCCAATTTCACTATCTGCGTCGTAGTTTTCTGAGAATAGATCTACCTTTATGTTACTGTTACAAACGGTAATTATTTATTCCTTCACCTTCTTCTTCTGTAGGCATCACCTGTGCATAAGACAAACCCTGCTGATTTATTTCTTTAATTGTCCCTACCCTCTCTACCTTCCTATGTGTGCTATTGCTATCTAGCCTTTTTACTCCTACCGCGTTTACTTCCCATAACCATTCCATTGCTAAACAACCCTCTTTATCATCTTCTTGTTCCGACTTAACTTTAGTCGGTTTTAACTCCTTATGTGTCTCTATGTTCCCTTCTTCTTTAAAAAATTGACCGCGTGTCCCGTTTACAGTTACCGCATTTACTTCGTTAATGTAGCTTTTATTAAACCGTTTCATGGGATTCCTCTCTTTTAACCCTCTTACTTCTAATCTGTTTGTCTCATTATCAGCAGCGCACGTGCTTTTATTACCTGTCTGCCAAACCCCGTTAAAGTTACTGACCTCGCGATTATTTCCTAAGTTTTGCAATCTTATATTCTTATTGTAGCCTAATTTTCTTAACCTGTCTCTTTTGAATTTGTTGGTTTGATTAGTGCTCATCATGCGGAATCTGGAATCTGAATTACATGACCTAACGCGACTTCGGTTATTATCATGGATATTTCCTACTCTATTAATGTTCTGATATCTGTTACCAAAATTACTCCACTGCTCCTGTGCTCTGATATTTCTGTTATTTTCTAATTTTTGTAAACGCTCAGCTCTGTTAAAGTTAATTATTTGCCCACTTCCGTTTTGTACACATGACCTCAGTTGACCCTGAATGTCATGGTATGGATTCGGTCTCTTTGGTCTGAAACTCTGCTTATCTATATTGTAGTGTGCTCTCTCGTTATCATATCTTCGCCTACCGGAGAAAAAGGTAAATCGATTAGCATCGACTTTATGTGTAGTAACAGTTGCTATTTTATAGCTATTCCTTCCTCTCGGTGCCTCTCCCGTTGAACTATTTACCTCTAGAATATCTCTATCTACGTTAGCTACAATATTTCCTTTCTTCAATTTTACGGTTTTCCCTGTCGCGTTTGTGATAAGGACCGGAAAAACAAAGTCTTTTACCTAACGTTACAATGCCATCTGTAGTTGATAAGCACGGTTCGTTTAACAGTGCTTCCTGAAGCGCTGTTGTTCGAATAGTTTGACCTGGCAGGAAATATGGGTTTCTTTTTAAACCCGACATCACTACGTTGATTGAATTGGGTTTTAGGATGACTGTTTGTTTAGCACGTACCACCGAAGCAACGTGAATGTCATCTCTAAGATCTACGTACCTATCTCTAATTCTAAGCTTTTTAAGGTCAAAATATAGCCTTATGCCATGTTTAACTAATATGTCCCGTCCTATAATTAAATGACGGTTCATTGTTTTTACTATGATAAAAGGATGTGTCATATGTATACCACCGATGGAAAACGGAATCATGGCTTTACCTAAAACTGATAGGCTGGCTCCGGTGACAGACTGTAAGTTCTCTTTTGTGTGATGTAACTCTATACTACCTCTAATCCTCTTAAATACCGAGTAATTTAGAAGTGACAAATCTGCTCCTGAATCCACCAGACTATTAAACTTATTATTGTTGATTTCTATTAAACAGCAACACGGGCTGCCTGATGCATTAATCTGTCTATGGTTTGTAACTCTCTTCTGCCTATTTATTTCGTTATCTCTCTTGTGTCTTACTGAACTTTTAGAGGCTATGTCTCGTCCGTCGCTCAGCTGTGCCCCGGCCAGCGAGCGGATTGCGCGTTTCCCGAATAATGGTTTCTCCAGCCGCCGTTATTTTGTGTGTTAAGTCCCTGACTTCTGCGACTGACCTGCCACGACCTTTCACCTCTGAAATCTGTGTTAACGAGCGGTCGGTTTATCGGCTGTGTTGTGGGTCGGTTACCTGCCGGGCAAAATCGGACTTTATGGGGACCTGAACAGTTATAACACGTTAAAGTGTGTTGCACTGCCTGTATGTTAGAGTGTCTGTGTCTCTCATTTGTGTGTCTTTCTCTGTGTGGTCTAAAATGTGATATGTCCATGGGTTCCGTCAACCTAATATCTTCTTCTTCTTCTGTTCTTCGTCCAGTTTGAAGGAACACTTTTCGTCTTAAACTCTCTTCTTTAAGAGTTATGGCTACTGCCTGTTCTAGAGTTGTTGGCCCAGAACGCAATAAACGAAGTTTTTGTGAACAGTCCCTTAAACTGTCACTGAAGACTGAAACTAAAATAAGCTGAGTTTGTTGTGATTGTATCTCTTCTTTAAGAAATGCATCTTGCGCGAGACTCTGTATTCTCTGCGAATAATTCTGTACGCTCTCATCTTTGCCCTGTTTGATCTGTCGTAAGAGGGAAAAAGGCCATCTGTCTGTCTGTGACATCGCTGAAATTTTGTGCTAAGTCTCTTTTCAGTTCTTCCCATGTTTCTTCTTCATTCTGCTCTAATCTTCTTCTTATGTGTTCTGAAACCGGGGAAGAACTCATCTGGTATGCTAAACGTTTGATGTCGAAACTTGTCGCACCTGAAAGGAAAGCATACTTTTCTATCTCGTTTACCCACTTTTTAAACTTTTTTGTGTCTCCCCTGAAAGGTTCAATAACCCCTGTTATTCCCTGTCTCCGAACGCTACAATCTAATCTGGAGACAGCCTTGCTGACTTCTCCTAAAACTCTGCTGAACTGGGCTTCTACTGTTCCCTGTTCTGCCATTTTTAAAAAATCTGGGAAATTAATCTAATGCAAGTAAATTAAAATTTAAAAAACAGAAAATGTCAAATTACCTTGTTGAGTGCGGTCTGAAAAAAAAATTCTCTTTTCACAACACACTGTAATTAAAAATCGGCACTGTCCTGGAATTATTTTCTAAGTTAATAGGAAAGGTAGGGAAAGATAAGAAAAGGTTTTCCCTACACCACTGTAAATTGAAAATCACAATATATTTAAACTAATTAATGTTAATGTTCAAGGTTCTTTAAAATCGCGCTTATTTTGCAGTTCCTATTTGTAAAATCGGACAGCTCACAGTTCTTGACTTTCCTATAATCTTCCGAGTGTGTAAAGTTAGGAAAAGTTTATATTATGGCTCCAGACTAGAACGGGCGCGTCCCCCTGATTCTAGTGTAGACGGTTTGCTCCGGGCTAGAACGGGCGTGTCCCCCTGATTCTAGTGTAGACGGTTTACTCCAGGCTAGAACGGGCGTGTCCCCCTGATTCTAGTGTAGACGGTTGGCTCCAAAAGGTGGTGCAGGCTGTTGGTCTGGTTTACGTCTCTCCAATCTGATGACGGGTTTATCGACTTTTTTGTTTTACTCAGCAGGTACAATCATAAACTTGCTTTTAGTTCACCTTTTTATAGCAGTTGCTTATTTGTTATGTTGTAACAGCAGTCTTGTTTTTTAAAGATGTCGAGTACACAAGACTGATCGTTGGTCACGGCTCCAAATATCCTCATCACTTGTCTAAACGGGGCGTCTGTACATCCCCCAAGAAATAGATGTGCCTAAGTCGGCCAAGTGAATGAATATAGTTCGTATCTCTCTTCAATCGTACTCAAGAACAAGGCCAGTGATGTAACAATTACACAAGAGCTGTTTATTTACAATATTCCAGTCATAGAGGCTTCATAAATTCAATAGTATATGAACACTGTATTATCTGGATACAGGCTATTCGTATGACTCTCTACGAGTTCCTTAACCACTGTTCTAGCTAAACTCCAAGTTTAACATATACCTTCTAAACGAAGTAAATCACTAGTTTTCTCCTAACCGGTCTTTCCAGCGGTTCAGCCCTAACCTGTCCTATCAAGCGGTTCCGTGGCTAACTGTCCTTTCCAGCGGTTCCGGGACTAACTAACCTCTCAAGCGGTCCCGGGGCTAACTAACTTCTCAAGCCCCTGGCTCTGACTTTATTCCCGCTTTCCCGCTCCTCCTGGCGTACCTTCTCCATCACTTCTCTGTCACCTGTCTTTGGTGGTCACGTCTGGATGAACGTATCTCACAGTTCACGGGCACTCGTCGAATGTTTCATCCCTCACTGTCAGATGTCATGGCGGTGTGTTCTGCATAGCTGGCTAGGCCATGGCTTTCTAATCACCTATTTCTGTCATTTCACACAGTGATGGATTAGTACGCTGTGTGGTGGTCTGAAATGTATGCTTGTTCATTTAACCCCTTTTCTGCCTATATTTCGTTACAGATTTACTTAGTACGTCTTGTCTGGGTACTACTTGCCAGAATGGCTCTGATGGTCCTGTCGCCATACTACTAACTACATTGACTGTATACGTCGTGTCTTTATACTTATTACACGTTCAACCTTGTGTGTCTTATTTCTGTACTACTAACCAGATAAACTCTGAATATTGTGTCTCTGTACTACCAAGCAAACTGTCCTTGCACCCCTTGTATGTGTACTGCTACTTACCAGGTTTGATTTGTACGACTATTTCGTGTACTTCTTTACCATTTTAAAGTCGACATTCCTGTCAGTTTCTCTCTGTGCTTCTTGTAAGACAAAGCCACCTATATTTTGTTGTTTTCAAATGCGTCCATGTATTTGTCTGATTTTTTTTTTTACCGTGGCCTTGCCCTGTGAAACTGAACGCGGCAAGACGATTTTTCTTGGCTGTAAAAAGCCCAACTCGATGATGTCGTTAACTAACCAATTACAGCTGCAAATTTACCGCCACCAACGAATTACAACACTTGGCGCCCTGCCTCGCGCCATTTTCGGAATACTTAAAACTCGTAATTGATTCTTTTCTTGTTCATTTCGGGTGTATTCAAGCTGAGTTGCATGATAATGTAAATTTTCCATTAAGGCATTTCAGTTACTAATGTCCAATGGACATTTAAAAATCGATAAGGGGAGAAAAAAAAAGTTACAGGCCAAAATCAGTAAAAATTCTCCCGTTATTAGTTAGTTCATTATCATGAAACAAGGAGTCGCCTTGGCGTTGGCGACTGGACGCCCTCTTGCGGATAGGAAGGTGGTGGGTTCGCGTCCTGACGTAACCAGTCTTTTTTTTAAAAATGACCCCGACTCCCAGGTCGACAAAGCCTTGAGTAAGTACCAGGTGCAGTCATGGAAAGCAAAAGCGGCCGGCGTGAGGCTGACCACATCACTCACCAAGTGCCCATTGATCTATAAAAGTATAGGTCCCTCCTAATATTCCCAATACGCCTAAAGATGTGGAAAATGGGACCTTTAATTTACTTCCCTTATTAAAAAACAGATCCTTTGCATAACCTCTATGTCGTTACGGCTTGCTGGAATGTCTTAAGGTTCCTTGCTATATCCTTCTCAAATTCGTACTCCTAGAGCGGCCTTGATATACGGTATCCCCCGCAGAACAGTTAATTTTCCTATTGTTTACTACTGTCGGCTTGCTAGGCCAGTCGCAGTTTAGGAGAGTATTGAACGAGACAGATCCTATCCTGCTAGTGAGCCAAATCCTCCATGAGCTTGGGCCTGAGGGAGGAAAAGGTGTGGTTTGGATATTTTATGGGTCGTTGACAGGCCACTAATTTACGCTTTCCATCCTAGTTAACATTGACTCTGCGCCTTCAGTGCTTAGTACATGGACAAATCCGATGCACGTCAGCCTACTTCAGTTTTGAAACGTGATGTTTAGTTCACTGTGAGATGCACGCGGACCACTTAATTATGCTGAGCGGCGTCTGTGGCTCAGGCGTTGGGAGTCCGACTCTTAATTCCAACGAAAACTCACTGCTGGCTGCGTGGATTTTTATCATGGTATGGGGCGTCGCAGGTCGACCCAGCCTAAAATGGGTACCAGGATGTATGTCCTGGGGAAGTAAAGACGGCCGGCGTAATGTTGACCACATTACTTACCTAGTGACAATTGGACTGTAAAAATATGGGATGCTCTTCTCATATACCCTATGCACCTAAGGCTTAAAAAGAGATCTTTAATTTACATTGCTTTACTTATTATCCTGAGTTTAGACAGGGTTGTTGTATGTTCAGACTGAACATATTTAGTAGCCATTGAAAGTCATCAAACACGTTCCCTGAACAGTTGGAAAATAACATTAAAACGAGTATTTCAACGCTTCGAGATTCGAGATACATTTTTGTTTCTGTATTTTCTCTATAACCTTGATGTTATTTTAATACAAGAAATGTTTGTTAAAGAAGAAAACATAGTCAATATATGTTTTTTCCCTATGAATTCCAGCTAATACATTGTTTCGTTTTGCTAGAAGACACTTCAACTTTTACATTAGAAAAAAAACTAACATTTATCCTTACATTGAAAGAATCGTTTCGTTCATGTTATAAAAATCCTGTCAGCATCAATACGCCAGATCTTCATCACGTTGGACGAATACAAGCATCTACGTGAATCCTTATTGTAACATTCAGTAAGGCAACTAATACAAAGCTGTGGTAAGACAGCAATAACTAATTTAAACAGTAAAATTAAATTAAACAGTAACAAATAGTTTAAAAACAGAAAACTCGCGGAAGAATCGCAGAGAAATCACGCCGTAAACTGCCAAACTGCCAAGTACTGCCGTTGTTATACCGTTTTGCTGTGGATGCGAGGGGAAAGGGGAGCGGGAGGGGAGGGGGGTCTTTGAGCCTGAGGATTTACGATCGCATGGAAAGTGCTGTCGCCACGACTGTGCTGTTGAAGATTTTTTTTTTGGTGCACCTGACAGAACACAAAAAATCCTAAGCCTTATAGAGGATTCGAACCCGGATCTCCAGCCTAAGAGGCCACTGTCTTGAATGCTGCCCTAATCCTGCAGAAAACTTCTGTATCCTCCTCTCAAGGTATAGCTTTTCAGTATCGTAAATTCTAACTCTAACGGTAACTCTAAACTTAGAGTTATTAGTGAAAGAGTTTCACATTTCTCAATGGATGGGTTGTCAGTAGGGCTGTACCGAATAGTGATTTTCCCTATTCGGCCGAATACGAATAGTGGGACCAACTATTCGGCCTAATACGAATACGAATAGTGTATCATCATCATCAGGTGCCTTGCCGACTGGTGTTGGCGATTTTACCTCGCCACAATCTGCTTTCTCCTGCAGCATGCATCAGTTCGTGTGCTGACACACCACAATGACATGCAACAAGACTGTCAAGAATCTTCTCTCGTTGTCTTTTTCAATCTCTCTTTTAAGAAATCTTTCCAATGGTCACCACATGTTCATTTTCACTCTTCATATAAGATGGCCGAAAAATGATGACTGTCTCTTTCTGATGTCTGTGATTAGTTGTCTTCGGGCTCCCGCCTCTTTTAAAACCTAGTGGGTGCTTTTTTTTTAGGCTGTCCAAGGTATTTTAAGTTCAGGCGTTCGTTCGATGTAATTTAAATGCACCTTCATATTCTCGTTCGCAATATCTTCAATTTGATTTGGGCAAAGACACCCCGAAAGAACGAAAAAATGCATGCTCTCTCTCTCTCTCTCTCTCTCTCTCTCTCTCTCTCTCTCTCTCTCTCTCTCTCTCTCTCTCTCTCACACACACACACACAGATACACTTTCAAGTTTCTTCATGCTTTCTTGAACACAACAGTAGCGTTGCCTAAATCTGTCGTAGCGGGGAAAACTGCGACCCGGTTGCGTGGTAACAGCGCCTGCTGACACCTCCGAGGCATTACAGCAGAGGTTCTAAAACTGGGTACGTATGCCAGGGGTGCCGTGGCGAAAATCAAGAAAAGTCGGCTATAAATTGTGACATTATTAATGAGAGAGTTATTTTAGTCCATCGCAGTGTATGCAGAAACCACTATTCATATTCGGCCCGACCGCCACTATTCGACCGAATACCGAATAGCTATTAGGTCCACTATTCGGCCCCGAAGCGAATACGAAGCGAATATTCGGTAGAGCCCTAGTTGTCTGTATCATAAATACAGACTCTAACGTTAATTCTAAACTTAGAGCTATTAGTGAAAGAGTTTGACATACCTCAAGGTATGGGTTTTCGGTATCGTAAATTCTAACCCTAACGTTACCTCTAAACTTAGAGCTATCGGTGAAAGAGATTTACATTCCTCGACGTTTGCTTCTCGGCCGATTTCCGTTGCGAGAGGTTTGGGAATAAACTTTCGTGACTCTGGGACAGTGGAACGAGACTGGACCCCCGATGAAGCAGGGGTCACACCCTGCAATAACAATCCCCAAAATGCACTGAAGCCAGCCTCAACTTGGAAGCCATACATATCATTTGTACTAACGGAAAGGTATGGCGGGTAAAAGGGGGGGGGGGGTATGAGATGTGTGCTTACATCTGTTTTATAATTTGTTTCTGCTTCAAAACAGTTAGGTTACCCACAGTTAGGTTACCCATCGAGGCTGCCCAATGAATTTACTGCATCCATCTATAAAGCCTCATCTCCAAGGCCTCAAGGGATTCTTTCTGTTTTGTTGCTCTGATTCACAGACATGTCTTCAAACTGGGTCTATGTCGCATGCACGAGTTCGTATTTTCCCATTCCTCAAAGGACAGTTATGTATTGCATAAGTTAAATAAGGTAAAGTTAAGTTAAAGTCGAGAGCATCGACCTCATTTCCACGGGTTTTTATTCCATATGACTCGGTCTCTCTCAACAAAACGGCTGAAAGCACCACACAGAGCACTAACTCCGCAGCTCCGGTGACGATCCTCAGGGATCTCCGTAAAAAAATTGCACAGGAGAACTAAAAGGCCCAGCCGTGAAGCGAACCCCTGACATTCAGAGCGCGATTCAAACGGCTTGACCACTTTGCAAGGAAACCCCCCTGTTTTGCATAAGCTGTTCTTTAGTGGAATCTAAAAACGGGATGTGCAGCATGCAAGAGTTCGTGTTTTCTAACCTCCAACAACAGTGAGTTTTTGTATCAGATGTTCTTCATTATTAATCAGTAAGTCAGCGTGTTCTTTACAGAACATTGCTCTCTTCATGGCACCCTTAAAGTCTCTCTTTCTCTAACCAAATCTTCAGCTCTGTGTGCTTTCATAGCTCATGCGTCCTCAATGTCCTTATCCATATTTCAAGAGGTCGGGATCTGGTTCGTTTTACGGAACGGCACTCTCCATCACATACTTGATGCAAGATCACAACACCTTTGTCTAACAATCCATACGGGACAGATCACAACACCTTTGTCTAACAATCCATACGGGACAGATCACAACAACTTTGTCTAACAATCCATACGGGACAGATCACAACAACTTTGTCTAACAATCCATACGGGACAGATCACAACACCTTTGTCTAACAATCCATACGGGACAGATCACAACACCTTTGTCTAACAATCCATACGGGACAGATCACAACACCTTTGTCTAACAATCCATACGGGGACAGATCACAAACACCTTTGTCTAACAATCTATACGGGACAGATTACAACAACTTTGTCCAATCATACGGGACAGATCACAACACCTTTGTCTAACAATCCATACGGGACAGATCACAACACCTTTGTCTAACAATCCATACGGGACAGATTACAACACCTTTGTCTAACAATCCATACGGGACAGATCACAACAACTTTGTCTAACAATCCATACGGGACAGATCACAACACCTTTGTCTAACAATCCATACGGGACAGATCACAACACCTTTGTCTAACAATCCATACGGGACAGATCACAACAACTTTGTCTAACAATCCATACGGGACAGATCACAACAACTTTGTCTAACAATCCATACGGCAAAGACAGATTCTTTAGTGTATTTTTTAAAATAATTACTTCTGACTTCATATATTTTAAAGATGAGAATAATTAATCCCTTTCAAATAAAGCAATACATTTTAACATTTTCTGTATGACATCTGACGTGCTATCAAGCCGGTGTCTTGAGATCTAGGTTAAGTTATTTATAATGTGACTAATCATCAAGATACAAGGCTTGTGTTTTAGGGCTTTCCATGATTACTATAATTAGTTTTAACTTTGAAGAGCGAGTAGTCGAACGGTTTAGAACAACGGATTCTCATGCTGGAAAACCAGGTCCGATTCCTCGGTGAGGGTGTGAATAGTGCCCTAAATCTTCAGCCTGAAAGAACCCGTCCCCCACCTCTCCCTCTTTTTTTGTGTATGTATGTTTGTGTGCCTGCACAACAACAACAACAACAACAAAGATAAAAACAGGCAGTTTAATTGTCATTGATACCATTTCGCCACTTGAAGCGTACTAGGCATTAGCTATTAGTCCTAAACTATTGGATACGAACAGTTCGAGCAAACGTGATAATTTCTATATCATACCCCTGCCTTTATTCCCAACAATATTCACTTATTTTCATCTCTATTGGCAATATCAGCAGCAGCAGATGAAGTATTAGCAGTAACACTACTACTACTACTAGTAGTAGTAGTAGTAGTAGTAGTAGTAGTAGTAGTAGTAGTAGTAGTAGTAGTAGTAGTAGTAGTAGTAGTAGTAGTAGTAGTAGTAGTAGTAGTAGTAGTAGTAGCAGGAAGTGAAGGAGGAAGAGGAGTAGTAGGAGCAGTAATAGTAGTGGTAGAATAATAATAATAAATAATAAAAATAATAATAATAATAATAATAAGAAGAAGAAGAAGAAGAAGAAGAAGAAGAAGAAGAAGAAGAAGAAGAAGAAGAAGAAGAAGAAGAGAAGAAGAAGAAGAAGAAGAAGAAGAAGAAGAAGAAGAAGAAGAAGAAGAAGAAGAGAAGAAGAA
Source organism: Candidula unifasciata (assembly GCA_905116865.2). Lineage (NCBI taxonomy): Eukaryota > Metazoa > Mollusca > Gastropoda > Stylommatophora > Geomitridae > Candidula > Candidula unifasciata. Next base: position 33,818 of record CAJHNH020003638.1, on the reverse strand, counting down.
AAGAAGAAGAAGAAGAAGAAGAAGAAGAAGAAAGAAGAAGAAGAAGAAGAAGAAGAAGAAGACGAAGAAGAAGAAGAAGAAGGAAGAAGAAGAAAAGAAGCAGCAGAACCAGAAGAAAGAAGAAGAGAAGAAGATAGATAAGAAGAAGAAGAAGAAGAAGAAGAAGAAAAGAAGAAGAAGAAGAAGAAGAAGAAGAAGAAGAAGAAGAAGAAGAAGACCCTCCGAAGAAGAAGCAACAGCATGTAGATCAACGAATTAAAGGCCTGATGTGTCAACAATTAAGGCTGAACCACTTAAGCCTAGTCTAGCCATCTTTGATCAAAGATGACTAAATTAACCCGGTAGCAAGATAAATAATTCCACTCCAAGTCCGTGCAGGATAGCGCAACAAGGCACGCAGAGTTGATAATCAGTAATTACTTACTAGCACGAACATCAAATCTTGTGGTAAAAGAATTTGGAATAATCCGGTTAAGCAGTTTTCAAAGGCACTCTATAACGTTTGATGAGCAAACGAGTAGATTTATGTATTTAGCATTAGTGGAAAAACGCCAAGATGAATTGTGCAAGCTGAAATGCAGTTTAAAATAGGCGTGTTATCGGACTTTGTTTTTCTGTTGGTGTTCTGCAGTACGTAGCACTGGCACACTTGTAAAGTAATTTTGTTTAGCGCTTCATAACCGACACTTTGTAGGAGTACCAGCACAGGAACAAACAACAAAAATTCCAACCAGATTTATACTAGATGATGTCAGTTATATAAAGCAATAACTAATTTAAATTACACAAGCTAATCTAGAGGTTTTTCCATAAATAGGGCTTTTAACTCTTTGAGTCCCAGGGAACGCATCATACGTTCATAGGTTCTTACCTAGAAGCTTAATGAACGCATGATGTGTCGATTTTAGTCTCTCTTTACTAACCATTGGGCCTGTGATGCTAAACCCCCTGGGACTCAAAGAGTTAAGGGGTCACTACACGGCATTTTTGCCCAATTTATAACAAAAATACCACTTTTGCAATGTGTTCGTTTTTGTAAAGTTCGGCATTCGTAGAATAGATTACACACAAAATTTACGTCATTTGTAAACAAGCATTGAAAAGTTAATACTAAAGACTCTAACCCATGCACTTTTTTAAGATTAAAAAAAAAGGCAGTTTTCTCACATCTCTATATTTCTGTTTGTTGTGTGTGTGAAATCCCTAAATCTTTGCTAATATAAGGACTAGAAACATTAAATTTGGTATGGATACTCCTTAAACATTATTATAGGGACTAAGCTATCTAAAAATAGATTTTAGAAACTTTTGTTTTAAAATTTGATTATTGTTTTGTGATGCTAGATTTTGTGTGTGACTATTTTCAAAAAACCAACATTTTAAAATTCTACGAAAAATGTTTAAAATCATGTTTAAAGTAAATAAACTATACCTGTACCTTCTGTATATGATTAGAAATCATGAATCTATCATCTATTGTTAAATACGTATGTTTGTTTTTAAAATTTTAAGATTCTAAGTACATATTGTTTTTTACAAGATGGCGGCTATTGCCATGACAACCATGATTTTTTTTACACAAAACGGTATACAGATATAATAACATGTATCCCTATAAATGACCATTATAAAATAACAGTTCTAACTCTGAAAATAAAAATAAAAATTTGGCTTAGTGACCCTTTAAACATATGAGTAATAAAAATATATTACCGTTTATTTTTTGGGGGATGCTATAATAATATCCTACCCCAAACATGGGAAATCCACAGGTCACAGGACAGTCTAATATTTCAGGGGGTGGTAGATAGGCTGCATGCAGTCATGGGACCTAGGCTGCATGCATTCGTGGGAAATTGGCTGAACTCTTTCGTGGGACGTAGGTGGGTTGAGTCACTGCCAACTCTAGATATAAATAGGCCAACTGGGTCAACGGGGATTCCCGTTCTTGTGCAAGAATTGAGTCTCTATGTGTTAACAGTGTTTATGATGGTCCGCGGACAAGTCCTGCTGTGCCACCAATAATTTCTGCGTTATTATGTAACAAGAAAAGAATATCCATCTCTGAGATATAGAGCTGTTATACAGGCTGGTGTTTTGTTATTGTTTTTTTTTTTTTTTTAGCTTATGCTTCCTTTAAAAAAAATTTCTTTTAACTTTCTATTTATGAGAAAATACATGTCAGTAATAAAAACCTAACAGGGAAATGGAATAGATATTTGTTTGCAGCGCCTAATATATCAGAAACAAGCTCTAGTCAAGCAAGTCTGATTTTATAACCTGTAAGCAGCAGATATCAAGAATTGAAATTTTATGACATCGTATTAAACTAATCAACTGCAACTTCATTTGTTTGTTTCTGTGTTTGGTTAGCTGTCAGGTGGGCTGTGCAACAGTTTGCTGAACCGAGCGTGTAGACTCGTTGAGACAAACTGCTAAGTCCATGCCATGTGGCATTCGTCGTAATTGGCGTCCACAGCCTTCTGTCTAGTGTAAAAAAAAGCTGCCAAATACTGCCTTCATTATACTGCTTTTGCGGTGTAGGCAGGGGGGTTTTTGAGTCCACAGATTTACGGCCGCATGACTTGTGCTGTCGCCATGACTGTGCAGGTGAGGTTGTTTTTTTTTTAAGCACTCGAGAGAAGAAATCCCCAGCCTTACCGAGGATTCGAACCCGAGTCTCCCGCTTGAGAGCCCAGCGTTCTAAAACCGTTCGGCCAGCTGCTTCTCTCTGTCTCGTGTACCGTCGTTAATTTCCTATAGCAATTTATTTCTATGCTTAATGCTCGATCTCCAGTATCATCCTACAGCCCTAAACTAGTCTGTCCTTTCCTCCAAACTTCCTACTGTCACGATGTTGTCCAGTTTCCTTTTTTTTTCATGCCACACATTTACTCAGAATGATGGAGCGGGGAAAAACGCAGAGAGAGAGAGAGAGAGAGAGAGAGAGAGAGAGAGAGAGAGAGAGAGAGAGAGAGAGAGAGAGAGAGCGAGAGAGAGAGAGAGAGAGAGAGAGAGAGAGAGAGAGAGAGACCGAGAGAGAAGATGCTTGACAGTTTGACATCGTAACTTGAAAGATCATTTCATCTGTGTCAAAACTGATTGAAAGTACACGAGACAGAAGGTTGTGGATAGACATGGACTTAGAGCAAAACTTGTATTGTGATTGCATTTTACAGATCCCCTCCTCAGTTCTCTTCATGAGAGCTGTGTTTGTGGAATATTTTAAACCCGTATAGCCATCTTATGATAAACAAATTACCGTGTGTTGATTAACCTTTATCGAAAGAGGAAAGAGGAAACATTAGATACAATGAAAATTGAAAGCTGCTGTTATCATACCTCTGCATGTCCCTCTTGCCTTCAAATGACGGTGGCACCTCGCTGCGGCACAAGCGCACTTTGACACATGACCACTACGACACCCCTAGAAGAGTACCATATATGGCGAGGTCTGTTATACACGTGAACCAACAACTAAAAAATTTCGACAGTATACGTGTTCAAAAATTGGAAATTCCATCATGGGTTACTGAAATTACTTATATTAAAAAGGTACAAGTTATAAAACGAACGCACAAACACGTCAGACATTAATGCTGTGTCTGGTACACAATGAACATTTAAAGAAGAGATCTCTGCTTATTCTGTCGTTCATCTGAAATAGATTATCAATATCTCCAATGTTGTCTTTTATATTCACTTCACTGTCTTTTGTAACTCACTGAGAGACCCGTAAAGTTTGACGTGCACCGATGTTTCTCTTGGCCAAAAGTTTTGCATTGATGTGTTATATTTGGGAGAAAGAAGAGATATGA
>CAJHNH020003638.1:0-25000 GCA_905116865.2 Candidula unifasciata | reverse complement strand
CTTTTACCTACTAAAACTGACCTAAAACTAACTTGCCAGTGTCTGTGGCTTAGGCGTTGTGAAGGTGCTTCGTAATGTCCGTGGCTTAGGCGTTGTGAAGGCGCTTCGTAATGTCTGTGGCTTAGGCGTTGTGAAGGTGCTTCGTAATGTCTGTGGCTTAGGCGTTGTGAAGGTGCTTCGTAATGTCTGTGGCTTAGGCGTTGTGAAGGCGCTTCGTAATGTCTGTGGCTTAGGCGTTGTGAAGGTGCTTCGTAATGTCTGTGGCTTAGGCGTTGTGAAGGCGCTTCGTAATGTCTGTGGCTTAGGCGTTGTGAAGGTGCTTCGTAATGTCTGTGGCTTAGGCGTTGTGAAGGTGCTTCGTAATGTCTGTGGCTTAGGCGTTGTGAAGGCGCTTCGTAATGTCCGTGGCTTGGGCGTTGTGAAGGCGCTTCGTAACCCCGGTTGCGAACGATTTATCTTGCTTTGTTTTCGACAGTGGTACCGAGAGCTGGCCGTCAGAAGCAATGGCAAACTACTGATCGTAAAATGCGCAAATAACAAAATTACCTTGGCTCCCCTTTGACAACTTCTCACAAACATCAGAAAGAGACAGTCATTGTTTTTTAGTCATGAGAAGAATGAAAATGGAACATGTTGCAACCACTGGAAAGATTTGTGGAATGAGAAACAGAAGAAGGCAGCGCGGAAGGATTCTTGACAACCTTTTGTCACGGCATTGAGGGGTGTCGACACACAGAGTGATACACGCAGTTGAGGATCGCTGATTGTAGAGAGGTATAATCACTCACGCCAGTCGGCAAGGCACTTGATTACGATGGTTGTGTTGTTACTTTAAGCGAATCGACAAGCTGTCTGCTCCACAGCTGTATCATTTTAAACAATAGCATCTGAAAGATTGTTGCTCTAAATCAAAGTACGATATAAAGTGTTGAAGTTACATCATTCAATGTTATCAGTGCCAAACACTGACAAGGAATAGGGCACTATAACAGAAAATAACCACATGTGAAATGCGCTGTCTCCGCAAGGTCACTAACAACACACAGAAAAGACAGGGTTACGAATACCATCATTAAAGAGAAAATCGGAATAAGACCGTGTCTGGATAGTATTGACAGACAAAGAATGAAATTGTTTAGCTATCTAATGAAAATGTAGGAAGGCTAAAATGCATGTGAAACATTTTACAACAGAACATCTGGGAGGAAAACGAGAGGAAGACCAAGAAAGAAATGGATAAATGGTGTAGCAGAAACCTGCAAAAGGATGAGCAAATCCATCACCCAAGCCACCTAAGAAAAGAAAGACAAATACAGAAACCACAACAATGGGCTAAAACCTGGTATCAATGAGATGACAAAAGAAGAAGAGAAATCAGAACACCCAAGAAGAGAAGAAGAAGACCTAGAAGAAGAGAAGAAGAAGAAGAAGAAGAAGAAGAAGAAAGAAGAAGAGAAGAAGAAGAAGAAGACAAAAGAAGAAGAAAGAAGAAGAAGAAGAAGAAGAAGAAGAAGAACAAGAAAGAAAAGAAAAAGAAAAAGAAAAAGAAGAAGAAGAAGAAATGAGAAGAAGAAGAAGAAGAAGAAAAAGAAGAAGAAGAAGAAGAAGAAGAAAAGAAAGAAGAAGAAGAAGAAGAAGAAGAAGAAGAAGAAGAAGAAGAAGAAGAAGAAGAGGAAGAAGAAAAAGAAATAGAAGAAGAAGAAGAAAAAGAATAAGTAGAAAAAGAAGAAGAAAAAGTAGAAGAAGAAGAAGAAGAGGAAGAAGAAGAAGAAAAAGAAAAAGTAGAAAAAGAAGAAAAAGAAGAAGAAAAAGTAGAAGAAGAAGAAGAAGAGGAAGAAGAATTTTTTGTGTGCTTGCTAATAATTACAGTCATTTCTACTATGGACTAGAGATACTCAAAAGGTCCATTATTTCTAAGGTTTGAACTTTCTTAACCTAGCTATTAATGCTGCCCCCATCGACTACACAGCTTGCACACCCACCACACTGACGTTTTTGAATATTCACCAGTTTGTGTGTTTTTTCCTTTGTTCCCAGTAACCACCAATATTGCAATAGGGCATTTTGTCGGTGTCCTCTATTAAAATTAAAAAAAGGTAAGTTTCCATTATCTCAAAAGGTAAGTTTCCATTTATATATATATATATATATATATATATATATATATATATACATATATATATATATATATATATATATATATATATATATATATATATATGTAGTTTAAAACATATATAAGTTTAAAATTTTAAGCGCGCAAAATATCACTGTTCTTACCTTCATTATTATTTAATATGAAAAAAAAAATGAGGATGGGATGGGGTATTTGGACAAATACGCAACTGACATTATTATAGTTATGCCTACAAGACATCAGTATACCAGTAGCACATGACTCCATCCCTCCCCACACCCCACCCACCCCACCCCAAGACTTTGTATATACCTACCTCTGTAATGCATTGTCCCTATATTCGTCTACAGCGCTTTATATTCTCTAACCTCTGCAAGATCAAAAGTGATGCATCTTCATTATGTACGTCCTCGACCGTGTATATCAATTAACCGCTGCAAGATTTTCTGTAATGTGTATTCAATATATTTGTCTAAAATTACCCAAATCTCTTTGTGTACTTTTGTCGCAATGGAGATAGATCATTTATCTCAACATATCTATGCCAGCCCGTACTTCTATTTCTGTTTATATTATTCTATGGAATGAAAACATTACTTCACTTTAAAAACCTTTTTTATTACTTCTTATATTAGATGTCTCCAAAAAAAAAAAAAAAAAAATCATTAAAAAGCTTAACAATCCTGGAGTTATTCGTGGGGGGAAGACATCAAGAGTAAGAAAACAGTTTAAAGCAGTGATTCCCAAACTGTGCGCCACGGTACCTTGGGAAGCCGGCACCCTTCATAGAGGCGCCACGAAATATTCGAAGATATACGAGTGTTATCTTTAACATACGTATAGTTATACTTTTACTTAGGTTAGGGAAGCTTGGAAAAATTTTAACTGAAAAAGGAGCCACGACCAAAAAAAAGTTTAGGAAACGCTGGTTTGAAGGATTGTCGGGTAAATGTGTTAATGAATTACCACAGTCATTGAAACGCTGAATTAAGACAAATGAATATAGGCCCAAAAAGGAAAGACAAGCATCTGAACATTCTGAATGTGGGAACTTTAGAAGTTCATTAAGTTGCTAGATTAAAAAAAAAAAAAAAAACAGACAATGTGATATATTCGAATAACAGAAGTCATGTTATCAAATATAATCACCTATAACCAGGTAATGCAGTGCCTGAAATCACTGATTACTTTTTCCAGCTTTGTTTTGTCATTTTTGCGAAAGGCGCTAACAATGTTGATTGATTATCGTCTTGTTTAAATTGTTTACACATATACTCTTTTCTCTCTCTTTCTCTCTCTCTCTCTCTCTCTCTCTCTCTCTCTTCTCTCTCTCTCTCTCTCTCATAACACACACACACACATATATATATATATAACGAAAAGCGGTTGTCCAAGTGGTTATGACATCGGGCTCTTGTAAAAAGGTACATACAGACATTAATTATGAATATAGAAACCAGAAAGAGTTGACTGATATGAATCACTGATGAGATTTTTGTTGATAGCTCGGATATAAATTTCAGCCAGTCAATAGGTGAGGACAAAACGTTGGCACCGGATATTGCACGCATTGATAAACCTCAGAATATTCTATCTATACTGTTCTTGAGGACGGCTAAAGGGAAAAAATGCTGTCAGAAACGCTAAAACACATCCACACAAAGAATAGTCTTTAAAACTATATAGGTCCGAAAATATAAACTCTATGCCAGCTGTACAGAACCAACTGCAATAAACAACTTAAGGACGTTGCGGTCATTGCCCTTCATCAGAATAACAACTACGACAAACAAACCGCAGCGTAATAAATGAACGGACTCTGAAATGATTACACTCTTTCAGGAGTTCCCAGCCGGTGCTCAGCGGGGCCCTAAGCCCTTTTACAAAAAGGACAATCTGCTGCCACTCCAAAATTACTGGCAGACAAAAACAAACGTTCTAAGAAAGAAAAAAAAAACCCTTTACTCCTCTTCTACCGCGTTTAAACATTATTCATAGAAACCATTAGCTTGTGCGACATAGGCGCTTCACGATAAGTAAGTAAAGTTTACCCAACTAGGACATCCACCAAGAGATAAACACCCGATGGCAGAAAGTGTCACTATGCTGATGAGGATTACACGTGAGGGGGGTCCTGAAAACCCCGTTCAACTGTTAGGTTATATTAGGGCCCCCGGCAACAGCCAGGGTGGGGCTTCAAAATAACGAAAAATTTCGTCCCACATGAGACGATAAGTCATTCAACAATTGCACGTGATAGTCATTGGTTATATTAATAAACAAAAAGGCTTCACAAGTAAAAATAGTTTGGAAAAATTGCATTGCAGCAATTAAATTTTATGCATACAAAGGAAACAAACGGATTGTCTACTGCAGATTAATGTAAAGGTCTTGGTACCTACATGAACTGATCTGAATAATATAAATGAAAGGAATGAAACAAGTGCGCCTCTCACAGGAAAACTAGCAGTCGGGTGTTGAAGCATAAGAAAAAGACATATGGGGTAGCGATCTATAAGATGACATGGGCATAAGATGAACTGCAGGCGATAGCAAAGAACATGACGCCACGGCAATATTTAGTTGAGGGACAGTGCTTCTCTTGAAGATTAGGAAAATAAAAGGTCTATCTTACCTTTGGAAGATAAAGAATGTCATGTTTTAAAGTTTCTGCATTGTCACAAATGAGCCTAACGAAGAAGTTTACAACTTCTAAGAGACGGAGCTGATATTTAAGTTGTAGGTTTGCCGCAACTGCCCAGAGAGTCCAAACACCGCCCCCTCACACATACACACACACGCGCACACATACATACACGCACACACACACATATATATATACACACACATACACACATATACACTCACGCACGCACGTACACTCACAGACTCGTTTTCTCTAGCACCCACTCTGTCTCTAATGGTTTTAGATGGAACCCGTAAATTATATTCTAATTGCCCCCAACAGAGTCATGCATGTTAGTTAGTTAGTTAGTTAGTTAGTTAGTTAGTTAGTTAGTTAGTTACTTGGTTGGTTGGTTGGTTGGTTGGTGGGTGGGTGGGTGGGTGGGTGGGTGGGTGGGTGGGTGGGTGGGTGAGTGAGTGAGTGAGTGAGTGAGTGAGTGAGTGAGTGAGTTAGTTAGTTAGTTAGTGAGTGAGTGAGTTAGTTAGTTAGTTAGTTAGTTAGTTAGTTAGTTAGTAAGTTAGTTAGCTAGCTAGTTAGTTAGTTAGTTAGTTAGTTAGTTAGTTAGTTAGTTAGTTAGTTAGTTAGTTAGTTAGTTAGTTAGTTAGTTAGTTAGTTAGTTAGTTAGTTAGTTAGTTAGTGAGTTAGTTAGGTAGTGAGTGAGTGAGTGAGTGAGTGAGTGAGTGAGTGAGTGAGTGAGTGAGTGAGTGAGTGAGTGAGTGAGTGAGTGAGTGAGTGAGTGAGTGAGTTAGTTAGTTAGTTAGTTAGTTAGTTAGTTAGTTAGTTAGTTAGTTAGTTAGTTAGTTAGTTAGTTAGTTAGTTAGTTAGTTAGTTAGTTGGGTTATCATCATTGCACTCCGGACATGTCCATAGGTGCTCAGATCCTCCCCTCAGTATGACCCCCAACGTCCGATGGCTAATAGTACCAGTTCTATATTGATTAACAAGTCTTCTGGCGTGTCTGGTATGCGTCTCATTTTTTTGCTATGCCGATCTTAATTCCCAAGTCTGCCATTCTGGCGAGTGATGTGGATTCACTGCCCCCAAAGTCCTCTATTCTTCCCATTTCTATGAGGGCATTATTAATATCGGCATGATCCATAGGCTGGCCGTCGGTAGTGATAGCGGATCCAGCCAACCTGTCAGCTCTTTCATTTCCATCGACGCCTGCGAATAGAAAACATATGCTATATTTAAAAACACGTTGTGCTGTATTAGGCTGCATAATAGAACTTCTCTTCACTCTCACTGGAAACATAGGTCAATGTTCTTAAATAAACCTGCCAGGCAGTGATTACATCAACGTCGTTACAGCCAAAGAATCACGATTCCCTAATTAAAGATCACGACAGCTTGTTCCCATGGGTAGAGAGCTAGTTTAAAATTGACGTAATGAAAGCTTTGTAAAATCAAGTGGGGGACGAAGCAGAACAGACCACACACAAAATACTCCATAAATTTCCGTACCTGGTAAGACTGATTCAACACGCATTGCGCAGAGGTTCTAGACGAAACTAAAAGCCCAGGGGAGGGGCTATGCTGATGTAAAATCAGGCTTTCACTGGCAGCGTCAGCATAGACAGTACTCCTAGGTTACTGAAAACAAGACTGTGAACGTCTGAAAATGTCCTATTTTGATTTGTAGAGCCATTTCTTAAAGTAATGTCTTTAGACGGAGCTCTTTGGGCCCTACTGTAATCTATGTCTTACATGTTAATGGTGTATAAAAGCAACGCTACGGAACCCAGAGAAAAGGGTGTAAATGGGGTTTCTCATTGGAACTCTAATTGCCTGTCAATACTTTTAGAGCTAGTCTTGGCAAATTATACTTTTAATTACATAATCTTATTAGAATTGATGTATTGCAACTTTCCCTTCTGAGAATTCAGTCAGTCGGTCACAGAGTCGTTCATTCTGCAAACTGTTCAGACATCATTTTGTCATTATGCATGCATTTATCACTTTTGAGTGCGACGTAGAACAGTGCTGTTTTGATTCCGAGGATTCAGGTCGCGGGACTAGTGTTGTCGCCAAAGACTGTGCACTTTATGATTTTATTTTTGCCCCACACTATTTGAATAGCATCCGCTTGGTGTTGTGTCTTCTGTTAAAGCAACATTACAATCAATAAATCAATAGAATAATAAATAGAAAGTAAACAAAACAACAACAATGAGCTCCGTATTATCTTGAAAAGCAAAATACGCTTGTCTTGTCTTGTCTTTCACCTGAATGTTGGGTGACTGATAGACTCTCGTTTTCCTCCAGCGGTTTTTCTTTTCAAGACATTTTCATTGCTCCTTTTATCTGACTTTTATTCTCACTCTTCCTCCACGGAAAACAGCATCTCCGCCGCGTACAAATAATTTTGTTTATTAACCGTCCATGATTCACTTTTCTAGGACAAGATTGAATTAAGATAGCTCTTGGCTTTTCTCTTTCGATTCCCAGTTGACAAAGAAAGATTGCATAGTATAACTAATGACAGCAACATCCTTAATTTATTTATTGTAATTAGTTCTGTAAAATTGAACCACTAGAGAAATACGCGGCAAGCTGTTTGCCTCGCGATTTGAGGATCGTGGGTTCCTCTCACTGCTACATAAAATACTCAGTTCATGAGTAAATTGTTGACGAAGATCGATAAGGATTGTAATCGTAGCTACGGATTTCGTGTCTTCTGCGACACCCTCGGCGGAGCCATAAGGATTAACAGTTGGCGCAATGAAGTCGATTCTCTTGACTTTAATTTGCTCAGCTCAGATTTTTCGTTTTCAAGGAATAAAAGACTAACAGAACACCCCACCCGCCCCCTTTTTCACACACACACACACACACACACACACACACACAAACACACAAAGCCTTTAGCTGAGATGCTTCCTCAAAGCTTAATTGTCAGGTGTATTTTATGTAGCCAAATAATGTTTCGCAACCGCTCCAGGACAAGACAGGGAAGTCTTGCAAGAAATGTTTTCGAGTCTCTTTAGCAAAAAGACACTGGCAAATGGATGTCTGGCTCACACCTAATTTTCATGAATTCTCGTTGTGTCGACACTGTCCTATAAGTGTTTATGGGATCAACTCTGAACCCTTGTCGCTTTCCTCACCCCCACCAACAAACAAAAACAAAACGCCCAATGATCATTGCAAATAGTTAGCTCATACAGTGTGGGTGGATCTAACGTTGTTTTTGAAGTGTGAACATTCGTCATTATCTATGATTGTTGGACTATACTCAAAACAATTTTTAAAAAATGTGTTTATTTTTGTATAAAAACAAAATCGCTGAAGTAATGCCTCGAGAACGGACGTGTGATTTCAGGAAGTCATTTATCCAGGTAAAGATATTTTTTTCATACCGTCATGTGTTGAGTTACATCACATCTGGAGCAGGTGAAGTTTCGACAACACCGAAAAAAAAGACAGTTTCAAGATAGATGTGCATTTAAATAGATATATACTTATCGGCAACAACAACAACAACAACAAAAATAACCCTTGATGCAATGTGCAGATTTTTAATTAAGTTAACAGAGTAGAGAAGAAAACTCAAACAAATGGATTTTTAAACAAAAGTAGTCCTAAGAAAAAAAAAACACTCTCATAATCAATGGTTTCCTGAAGTCTTACTTAGTTTATTAAATGAAAAGGTACAGAAGAATTCATAGAATATGGTTGGGGGGGGGGGGGGGGATATCGACATCCTACACGATTTAAATCAAGAGAATTGGCTCATAAACAGGATCCTGTCTCGAAAGCTGAAGTATTTTGACCACGTTAAACCTCATGGTGACTTGGAGAGAACGGTGATGGAAGGTGCAGTTTATAGAAAAGGAGACAAAAGCCGACCTCCGCGAAGGTGGATACAAGACACTGAAGACGCATTGGATTTAAAAGCACATAGGGCTAGATAATTGACTAAAGAAAGAGAGACTGTGAGGCATCTCGCGAGGAGAGCGAGGTTATGTAAAGTACCTGTTAAACGTCTATGATCACTGTCTAGGAGTCAGTTCTAGCACACACGTACAGGGCGCTGGAACCTGGGAGTACAGGCCATTGATGCCCCTACCCTATTGCTATATTTTTGTAGGCGTCTCTACATGTTTTTCCAGGGTATATATAAAAAATATAGTATCTCTTTGTATCCATCTGCCTCTGTGAACTTTCGCTGTTCACTTGTCTTGATAGCTTCCAATTTGAAATTCTCATGGAGTGCCAAAAGAATGGACAATATAATCAGTTGCTTATTGGTTTATTAGTTTTTTTTACCGGATCAACATCATGGCACACTGGTGTAACCCGTAAGTGCTCCGTTCTACTTCTAACTTAAACCTGACTCTAAAGCGGCTCAGCGCAGTGCACGAAATCCGTTTCACCGGCAAGGAGCCAGAAATATTTAGAGTAGATTTTTAATTCTAAATTTTGCTCGGGCCGTGCCGTTACGCTACTCTTTTTAATTTCCAACTGCCAAAGGATTTTTTACGTAATTTAAAGTATGATTTCAAAAATCAGTAATTGTGCCCCTTTTCTTGCAATCTGTCAGGACTGCTGTTAAGAGTGTCGCGAGTGTTAAGCACGTGACATTACAGTCTGTGCAGAATAACACGGTGACGTCATAATCACTGTTTAAAAAATGGACGCCCCACTTTTTACGTGCACTAGATAGGAGCGCCTTGTGTTGGTTTCGACAGTGGTATAAGGGGGCCAACCGTCCAGAAACAATGGCAAACTACTGGACGTAAATTTGCCTAAAGAAACCACACAACAGCCAGGGCTGCTGGGTTTGGTTCTGCAACATCCTGTAAAGGATACACAACTAACCTTTTTGAACGACTGGAGGTAAATTTGCCTAGAACAACCACACAACAGCCAGGGGCTGTTGGGGTTGGTTCTGCAACGTCATGTAAAGGATACGCAACTAAGTGACGAAACCTATAAACATTTATCAGAGAAGTGTGATAATGCATGTCGATCAGCCCAGCAGTTGTACGAAAGAGTCAAAACAACGTGTGTTTTTTTCCACAGGAGGCCAGGAACACCAAACAGTGATTTGTTTTTGGTTTAAAGAAGACAAAAACGAGCTCATTGCACCAGGTGGTATCCCATGTGCCCTTTTCCTCTCTGCAAAGCGGCTGTTGGCCAGCTGGGAGGAGCTTTGCAAAATCACATACCCCCTAACTCTAGCCACTTCTTCTAACAATCTATGACACAGTGCAGTTTTAAATCGAAGGACATAGTTCTCAAGTGAACCCACGATTATGAAGAATTTTCTCAAACGCATGAACTCGAAAAGTGAAAGACAAGAGTCGGAAATCGAAAACGCAACCTTCAGCGAGTATTGACAATATCCACTCAGTAACTAGGCGCATCTGTGAGCTTACGATCAATATTCAGTAAAATTATACTCCCGATAACTGCAAATGGAAATGCATTCACTGGCATGGCGATCGATTCATTCAGAAAACAAGAGAAAGAAGTTAACTACATCCTGGGGCATACTGTCTAGCAAACAGAAGAAACAAGCCAAATAAGCCCAATTTTGAGGATACCCTAGATACAAGACACAGGCACTTTGGGTTACACACTGTCACATTCATGAGGCGTTATCTTTCGCTAAAGGGACTCGAGTACTTTAGCATGCAGTAACTAGACCAGAGAGAGGTTCTCAGTATTTTCGATTTCGTATTAACTGTGCACAACACGTTCACATGATATATAGAAATAGAAATAAGGATGCCACAGAGATAAGGCTTTACAAATCCTTGTGTCTTGGAATGGGGAGATAGGAAATGATACGAAAACTGATATATGCTGCAGGCGTGTGCATCGTTCAACCCCACCAGGACCGTCAAACGAGTGACAAACACTCGGTAACACAAAGTGCCACAATTTAGATGTGGATCATCCGGGAACAAGTCCCAGAACACCCTACCCTAGTCAACCGTTGTCTTATATTAGGGCTCCCAACTACAGCCAAAGTGAGGGCTTTGAAATAAAGAAAAAATTGCGTCCTACATTAGGGACGAAGTGTGGTGCTTTCCCAATATCTCCCCTCAGAATGACGTCACAGGACAGTCCAATATTTCAGAGGGTGGTAAGAGCTGGTTTTCTGGCTTTCTGGTGCTTTTAACTACCCAAAAACATCTAAAACTGTGCCTACCCTTAACCCATCTACGTCCCACGGGAGAGTGCAGCCTAGGTCCCACGACTGCATGCAGCCTAGGTCTCAAATCTGCATGCAGCCTATCTACCACCTCTTTAAATATTCGACTGTGTTTTGGGGGGAAAATTTTGGAATAGCACCCGAAGTTTATATAAATATTGTAGGATATCGAAATATTGGGAGAAGCCTTAATCCCTTCTGTAAAGCTGGACACTCTATTTTGCATACATACATTGACTTATACGTGAACTCAGTGGTTAAACATTCCAATCCGCTCCGTCACAATTTTATAAAAGTCACATAGGCTGCTTGTCGATCCTGCCTAACATATGATCCAGGAAAAATTATTAAAGGGAAAATCCACTTAGTACCGACTGTTCCATGAATATTGGCTCGTTATACCATAGTCACTACTTCTCATCTACATCTTAAGACAACTGCTGCGAGAGACGGATCATCTAAGGGTATTCCCGGTGTACCATGATATGGATTCTCATATCAGTAATCAGAACTTCTCCAGGCTGGAAATGTGTGTTTTACTATTGATTGCTTTCAATTAGTAAATACAGCGCTATGAGAAAGACGAGATGTGGTCAGAAGTGGAATTGCCGAAAGCCAATATGATCAACAGTCTAGCTCGAAGAATCAATCTATAACATAAGGTCACCTGGTAACAACAATTATCCATGGAACTAACTGAAAATATTTGACATTCGGCTCTACGTGTGATATGTCATGAAACCTTAGGATTCGAGTGTACCTGGATACGAGCAGGGCTGTCGAAGTTGGTACGTGCGTACAAATGTAGTGCTAATTGGGGAAAACTGCTTTTGGTACCACGCGCATAAATTTAGCATGTTTCAGAAATTTGGCATCAACCTTTTAAATGTTGGCATTGTGTTGAACCTTAAAAAAATGACTGGAAGTTTACTGAAAATAAACGTGATGCAGTTGTTAATGATAACGCACATTAACATGATTGGTCAAGTTGATTGTTGAATTAGGAATCGACATCACAACACTCAGGACACTCTCATAAGTGCTTAGTCACAATCTTCAGCAGCAAGCGAAGAGTTCCAATTCCGATGGCAGCAGTAACTGTCTGATTGTATTTCCCTCTCGCCTTTCCCCTGAGTGGTGAGCGCCAGCCAGAACCCTTTGTAACTCCTCGCAGCGCCATTCTCTCCAGACTAATGATCTATCTGTGCCTCCGCACAGAAAAATCACCTGCAACTGGGACCGAACCTGGCACCTGGGCATTAAGAAGATCTTTCGCAACGCCTAAGCGAAAGGCGCCGACAACAGTTATAAAACAAAACAAAAAGGATAGCGATATATTGAGGTTATCACGAGAAGATGAGCTCAGAAAATCTGCACACACAAAAAGCCTGAAAAGTGGAAACCAAATAGACTGAGCCCCTGGGAAACTACCCGAAGAAACTCACAGACAAACATCTTCGAAAGAGACCAAAATACTGGACTGGATTCCGAACATGACTGCTGAGGCATGAATTGTGTTCATTTTAACGGATCGTTCATCTTAGGCGAGTTCGTTTTAACAAGGTTTTACTGTAACTACTAATTTTACTTAGAAGACCCAATACATATTATCACGTAATTAATCAGTAAATCATTATTAACAGACTACTTGGGAAAAAAGCCTACATGTAAATGACTTCCTTCGCCCAGATCCCAGAACCGTCCTGTGATTGGTGACTTTCCACGATGAAATACACCCTTTTGTCACGCTATCTACCAATTAACACTGTCCTGTTCGAGAAATGTCTTGCTCTGAATTGTTCATACGAAATGTATTTCTAGCTTCGAGAGAAATGTATCTGGTTTCAGAAAAACCAGTTCGGATCAAATTAGGATTATTTTGCGTTCGTTGTCATTGCTCCACTTCTTCTCTTTGTTCTTCTTGTTAATAGTAGTAGTAGTAGTTGTTGTTGTTGTTTGTGTTGTGGTTGTATTAGTTGTCGTAGTAGTAATAGTAGTAGTAGTAGTTGTTGTTGTTGTTGTTTGTGTTGTGATTGTATTAGTTGTCGTAGTAGTAATAGTAGTAATAGTAGTAGTAGTTGTTGTTGTTTGTGTTGTGATTGTATTAGTTGTCGTAGTAGTAATAGTAGTAATAGTAGTAGTAGTAGTAGTAGTAGTAGTAGTTGTTGTTGTTGTTTGTGTTGTGGTTGTATTAGTTGTCGTAGTAGTAGTAGTAGTAATAGTAGTAGTAGTAGTAGTAGTAGTAGTTGTTGTTGTTGTTGTTTGTGTTGTGGTTGTATTAGTTGTCGTAGTAGTAATAGTAATAGTATTAGTAGTAGTAGTAGTTGTTGGAGCAAGTAAACAATGCGGAAACAGGAATAATTTAGTGACTAGAAGAACTCAAGGAGGCTAAATGCTTTTTAATTGCACAATAATAACAATTATTATATTGCACATAAGAAACGAATAAACAATTGGGTGGTTAGGGTGTGGGGGTGGACTGAAGTGACGCAAACCTCCAGACGTTAGTGTGTCAGGTTCTATAATATGTATTTTGGCAGAGTGTGGGTGGGTGATGGGTCACGGGGTGGGTCCCCTAGCGCATTTTTGTTATAAGAATAAATTACAGACCAAGATTGATTCCACCTCGATTAGAGAAAATAATTAAATTATAATTAGGCATATTTTGATTTGTAGTTGAGGTTATGTCTGATTTCATATGATACTGTATTCTTTAATATATATTGTAAAGGAAGCATAGTATCAGTACAATATTTCTCTTTCCTTTGTTAACACTTCTTGTAAGTTGACCTGTTTGCTATGTCCTTTGGGTGGTCAACTTATAAAGGCTCTACTCTACTCTCTCCCTCCCCCCCCCCCTCTCTCTCTCTCTCTCTCTCTCTCTCTCTCTCTTTATATATATATATATATATATATATATATATATATATATATATATATATATATGGTTCTAGTAACGAAGTCAGGCCCTGGCACATCGTAATTGGACATTCATTCGTGCGTCCTAGCCGTTGAGACGCGTTAGTGGCTAGTCTGTCACGTTGTATTGTGTCGACGGTCTTACCGGTGACCACGCGTGCTCTATATTACAGGATTTGAGTAGTGTTAACGACCCCATAACATATACAACTGGCCCTAACCCTAACCCCAACCCCTACCCCTATGCCCACCAGAGAGTGCATTCTACGCCCTGTGGTTTCAGACTTCTTAACATTTCTAATGGTGCCTAAAACGACGTGTTGCTCCAGAAAAGCAAGCTGCGCCCTCCTCGTCGCCTGCAATAGTGACAGCTGAAATTAACTCATGTGCTACTTAAAATCACAGACGGCCATCATATACGCACTGTCGCCGGCGGCCGCCCACAACAAACACTACAATGCGCGATATATACAACTCTCAGACCATACAACGCGAAATATACAGCTCTCAGATTATACAAAAACAAAACAACCTGACACCCCTGTGACAGGGATTTGGATGTGTGAAAGATCACGACGGATGAATGAACGCCCAATCAGGTCATGTTTTGGCCTGAGTCAATGAGTCGTTCCATATGTATGTGTGTGTGTGTGTGTGTGTGTGTGTGTGTGTGTAGGAACCTATTTGTGTGTGTGTGTGTTCGCGATGTGTATGCCTGCGTATAAATGTGTATGTCTGTTTAGCATATTTTTATGTAAATTTGCGTAATATAGTTAGAACATCAGATGAATATGCAAAACTACAGACACCTGTCCCTCGTTTCTGATGGTCTCCTTGTTTTTGGATTATCTAACATATTTTGAACACACAAAAAAAAAAAAAAAAAAAATTACGTAATGTGGCGTGAACTTACCTATCGGATCATGTGTGCAGGAATGGCAACTGTTTCTTGACGTACACCTGCAATCTCAGATCGTGAGTAATAAATCTTATAGATTGGAATTTGCCGGTTTTGGCAAATCTGCCGTGTCCCTGCCTCTAAGGCGTCAAAGGCGCATGATACAATCTGTAATATAAGTCTTGGAGGATGGAATTTGCCGTGAACTCACTTAGCTCTAAGGACGATCCCCGAGAATCCCCAAAAAAAACTTGCACTCGTTGACCGATCCCTTGACCTTAAGAGCGCAAGGTAAACGTGTTAACAACTTTACCACGGAGGCCCTGCAGCAATTTTACGTGGGTGAATTGACTCTGACACGAAACGCGCAGAAAATTGTTTCTGAAATGAGGATTGAACCTCTAGACGACTGTGATGATATGCCAGGAAAACTAATGATCGGAAAGACACATTGACCATAAAAAGTTCCACTAGAGAACTATCAGACAATCTTCTTTGAAGGATGAAACAGGCACCTTCCCATTTCACTGTCTCCATTCTATAGGGAAATCTACCGTGGAGGTATGCCTACCTGTGCTGCAGGTTTATAAAGTACACCTGTGACTGACAGATTGTTAATCTGTTTTCTTTGTTGTTTTTGTGATCGCTAGGGGTGGCTGTGATATTATGGGTTCAAAAGTTAAAAACATTTCCACACCTGCTTATCTTACATTCATGGCTGTCCCAGATGTTGGACTGGAGAAAAACACAAAAACAAAACACTAGATAAATAGAAAATGAAGTTTTTTTTTTTTTTTGCTTGTCATCTTTGCCAGTTATTGTATTTTTTGCTTATGCCTGATATAGTTATCCCTGTGTGTGTACGTGTGTGTGCGCACGCGTGCGTGTATGTGCGCGCAAGAGTTTTTGTATGTGTGTGTCACCAAAGTGTGATGAGCCCCCCCCCCCCTTAGGCGTAATGCTGGAATATGATGATTTGTAAAAATATGCGCCCCCCATATGCCCGATGCCCAAAAGGCGTGAAAAGGATCTACCCCCCCCTTACCCCCAAAGCCACTGCGGGAAATGTTAGAGGTGGCTAAACATGCCACCTTTTTGCCCACTCTTCACCTTATTCTATCATGGGCCAACCAGCCCTCCTGAACCATGTGTAGCTAAGTTGTTTTTTTTCAGTCTGTGTTTACACATATACAATTTCAGATATATTAATTTTTTTTTTATTTCATAATTTTGTATAATAATAATAACAATTATTATTATTGCTACCACTGTTAAATCCCCACACAAGTAAATGCCCCTTAAGGCTTCCTACAACAGCAAATATATAAGGTTACCTAAACGCTCTATATTTTCTTTGTGACAGCGCCCTTGCGTCTATCATCAAGAGCCGTTTCTACACATCTTGCGATCTCCAGCTTATGCCAGTTCTTTTCTCACTCTATTTCTTGGCCTCTTTTCGTAAATCGTTTCTTCTTTTTAATTTTGTTCTTCCTGCAGTGGTTTTCCAGATGAGAGGTATCTATGAATTCCATGATGCGACGCATGCCTTCCAGTTTTCCATACATCTTGGCTTCAAATGGAATGCCAACAAACGAAGCCTGGAGTCTCTCTACTGCATGTAGCGAGTATGCCTGCAGAATTTGTTCAGGGCGTTGTGATTTTTTGCCTGTCCACGTAAAAAAAAAAGGCCGGAGATGTGAACTAGCGTCATTGCACACGGTTATAAACCATAAGTGCTCTGCCACCAGTACGGACAGCTGATAAAAAGAACTGTCCGCCTGTGTCGCCTTTCGTACGCTACTACCTAGCTACAGCGACGTTCCTCGGTTTACCCCAGTGTTAACTCTGGTAGCCATTACCAAGAAGCTGGGTGAACAACGGCAAACGCCCGGATTCAAACACCATCCGTGGGCTGCAGCGAGTCGCAGCTGGATTTGAAAGCGGGTCTCCTATCGACTGCGCTAATACATAGGCAATGTTCTGAATCCCCAGTCTTAAATTTCTTGTACCTATGGCTGCAGTACTTATACCCACGACCTTCAGTCTAGTCGCTATACCAAGTTGGTGCTATCTACAAAACTAAAATCAATCACCGAAACAGATACTATAGTCCGATTTAGAAGTCTTGCCTTTAAAAAAAAGTTTTAAAACTCTCAAACTTAGTAACCGTTCGGTGTAAGTTTTTGACAAGTAGCATGTAATCTGTTAATAATGATGTCCTTGTTAAACAACAACAAAAATCTTAAATGTAAACAAACGTCTTGTTTTCACTATCTTTTTTTTTTTCTTCGAATTAAAGCAAATCAAATTCACTAAGGTGAATTGATTTCCAAACAACCTCCACGTTTGTGACATTTACATTACATTCCACTTGTTAAAGGGAAAATAGCAGCAACTGGGCAACTGTAAATTATAAACGGACACGGGAAATCTAAGCCCACTTGCACACATTCGCGATGATTGGTACAGGAGTTTTGGAGACATTTGTTACAGTTTGAGACGTGAGTTTTGAAATGCATTATCCCACTTTTGACCACCGAAAAACACAGAAGCGTATTACAACTAAATAACAACTATATTATTAAACGAGATGTTTTAGAGACGTCGGAATAACGATAAAAAAAAAAAAAAAACTGACTTAAAGACATTTTGACATTAAAGACAAAAAATATATATATATAGATGAAATTAGGGACTGAACCCATTGACTCGGTTCGTTAAAAGGCAATAAAGAGTATGATTTGACCACATATGGCTTTTGAAAGGAATTCAAGGGGGCTGCTTGGTCTCGAGGCATGGTGTCCGCCTCGAGTGCTAGAGTTTTGAAGTTCGATCCCCGGTAAGGGCTGGCATTTTTTTTACTTGGACTTCTTTCCTTCTTGAAAGACGACTGAAGGGTGCAATTTTGACCTCCGCAAATTCCCTAGTGCTATGAAATCTCCTCTTGCCTTTTGTATTCTTATTTTATTATCTTTATCAGTTCCACCATCTGTATCTAAATTACTGCCTAAATAGGTGTACCTCTTTACGTCTTGAAGTGGGGTGCCATTAAGAGAAACCACATTACTTTTTGCCTGATTTATTCTCATTATCTTTGTCTTTCCTTTATGGATTTTCAGACCACCCTGCTGTAATCTCGCATCAGGTATATTTAATTTATCTTGCATCTGATTCTGTGAATAGGACAGAAGAGAAATATTATCAGCGAAGTGCAATCATCAAGCTGTTTTGTAGGGGTCCACTGAGTTCCATTTTTGATGTTAGCAGTTACTGTTTTCATAATCCAGTCTATAGCCCGTAAAAATAAGAGAGGCGACAAAAGACACCCCTGTCGCACACCTGTTTTTTTTTTTTTTTTTCAAATGTATCTGTTAGCTTTCCCTCATGAAGCACTCGACATTTTATGTCTTTATATGTTGCCTTTACTAAGTTAATAATTTTCTTTAGGATTCCATAGTGCCCCATCAATTTCCAGAGAGATTCCCTATCAATGATGTCAAATGCTTTTTCATAGTCTTTAAAACCTGACTGTTCATCTCTTAACTTTTTATTAATAGCATCTTTTAATCTTTCCTAAATAATTCTACTTAATATTCTTCCAGGAAATAACAGCAACAGAATTCCTCTATAGTTTTCACACTCCTGTAGATAATTTTTCTGGGGCAGTTTTACAAGATATCCTTCTCTCCAGTCTGCTGGTATTTCTTCGGTCTCCCAGACTTTACTGAATAATCTATGTAGCAATTCTGTTGATGTGTTTATGTTTGCCCTAGTGGCTTCAGCTGGGATACCATCTGGGCCTGCCGTCTTTCCTTCCTTGAGAAGATTGATAGCTTTTCTAAATTCCTCTTTAGATGGTATCTCACAGTTGATATCCACTTCCATTTCTAAAGGCTGGATATCTGGGGGAACCTCTGGGCATGGTCTATTTAGAAGCATTTTAAAATATTCAACCCATATGTCTATTGAATCTTTAGTGTTAGTAAGTACCTTTCCTTGACTATTTTTGATTGATACAGTTGGCTGACTATATTTACCTACTAATTTTCTTATGTTACTGTAAAGTTCTCTGAGGTTTTCTTTTGCTGCTGCTGTCTCCGCTTCTTGTTCTAGATCATTTAGATATTTCTCTTTATTTGCCCTTATACGCCTCCTTGCTTCCTTATTGGCTTTTGTTTATTTATCCTGAGCTCCAGCTTCAGCATCTCTAGTTTTACTATTTTTTAAGTCTGCCTTTTTACTTTTCCTTTCTTTAATCAATTTAATGGTTTCTGGTGTTATCCACGCTGTATGTTTCCGTTCTTTCTTGCCAAGAACCTCTACGCAAGATTCCTTTGATCTGATCCCAGCAGACTTCTGTGCTGACATCTTCAGTTAACTACTGCAACACCTAGTACTTACTAGAGACTGTACCTGAAAATTGTTCCCTAACTTCTTTATCAATGAGATAACCTACATTAAATTGGTTTCTATGATTATAACATGTTATATATTTTCAAGTTTCAACTTGATTTCACTTAACACAAGGAAATGGTCAGTAAATACATCAGTACCTCTGAAAGCCCTAACATCGTAAAGGGATGATCTAAACTTGTTGTTAATACATATGTGGTCAATTTGATTAGTTGTCTTATGGTCTGGTGATTCACATGTTGTCTTGTGTATTCTTTTATGTGAAAAAATGCTTCCACCAAAAACATACTGGTTTCCTGCACAAAAATATGTAAACAATTCCCCATTTTCATTTATTACTCCAAGACCATGTCTTCCCATAATTTCTTCATAAGCTGTGTTGTCTGATCCTTTCTAAGCATTCATATCAACCATTGACATTTTTAAATTGCCCTTTCTTTCGTTATTTATAATATTTTTAAGCTGCATGTCAAAATCTAAGCATTCATATCAACCATTGACATTTTTAAATTGCCCTTTCTTTCATTATTTATAATATTTTTAAGCTGCATGTCAAAATCGTCCTTTAAAGCTACATCTTTATCATTTGTTGGTGCGTAACACTGTATTACCGACATGTTCACCTTCTGTTTCGCTGTTCTAAATAATGCTCTTTTTATTCTGGAACTCAGTATGTCCAGTTAGTGACTCCAAAATGTTTGTAAGTCTGTTTGGGTGTTATTGTTTCACCATCCACTGTTTAGGCCACGCAATTTACGTCCATTCGACTGCTTGTGTACATACAGTATACCTCTGTGTTATCTACCATTTTCGCTTTATGTCCAGATCATTTCAGCATATTACACATCAAGATCAAATTGTATACAATAAACAAACAGATAAATTGATCGGTATTTATAGAAAGAAGTAAAAAGCTAAAAAAAATTACACTAACGATATAAAAATCGAAAGCTGCAGTTACCATGCCGGGAATCAAACCTGTCACCTTCATATGGCGTGTGCGCCCCGCTATGGAAACAAGTATACTAAGACACATAACTATCTAGGCATCCCTGAAGAGAAATTGGGTGTCTTCATTCCCCATGTCTATCGTACAGCTCAAAATCCACAGCTATAGGTTAAAGAAGTTTATATTAACCAAGCATAGGTCGAATGACCAACATAAAGTTAGTTGTGTGTCCTTCACAGAACGCTGCAGAACCAACCCCAGCACTTTTTTTTTTTTTTTTTGCTGATGTGGTTTTTCTAGGCAAGTTTACGTCCAGTGGTTTACCATTGCTTTTTGGACGGCCTGCTTCCCGATATCACTATCGAAACTAACGCAAGGCGCAAGGTCCGCAGCTGGGATCGAACTCGGCACCCCGGCATTACGAAGTGCGTCTGGGATCGAACCCGGCACCCTGACATTACGAAGCGCGTATCCACAGCCTAAGCCACAGACACTGACTGACCAAGATAACAACAGTTATAAACATATTAGACCGTAACGCTGTGCCTAGAATATAATGAACATTTAAGTCAGAGATTTGATTGGTCAGTTCCCTTGTGTTACATGCAACTCACATTAATACACAGGGAAAAACCCTTAAGGTCGCAGCAACCATTATATATGATAAACATTCTGTCCTTTTCGTCTCTTTATTAATGTCCACACATGTTCATCACTTTTATCCTTTAATTTGCTCATTGCGTATTCATCAAGCGTATATAGCGCCATATCTCTGCCGATTCTACACAATGTGTCACTAATCAACCAGCATTCAAATATCCAAGAAACATATTTATAGAGGATGACAGACTCGATAGAGAGATAAAAGCTAGAGTACAAACGACAAACCTACCATTTAGCTCCACTGCTTAGGTACCCAAATGTCTCATTTCTAGCAGACCAGAAAGGATTAACAGCATCTTTATCCCAGATTTATATTATAAGTGCCCAATATGGACAATGAATAGGGAACTAAAACTGAAAATAACTACATGTGAAATGCGCTGTCTCCGCAAGGTCACTAATAACACAAGAAGAGACAGGGTTAGGAATACTAGCATTAGAGAGAAAGTTGGAATAAGACCATATCTGGAATATATTGACAAAGAAGGAAATGGTCTAGCCATCTGCAGCCAGACCAAACTGCCTGTGAGGGGTTTTACTGTACTCGGGGCCTTTCCATAGGCGTTCCGTCCCCATCTTCAGTAGTGAGTGTAGAGTTCCGATACTTATGATGCCAGTAGAATTCTGATTAGACGTCCGTCTCTTGTCTTTCCTCTGAGCCTCGACCACCTGCAAAAACCCCTCGTCACTCCCTGCTGTATCAATCTCACCAAACTGTGCAGATCCATCTTCTCCTCCAAACTGTACGCGCTCTCCCACATGGCACTAACCACGTTTGCGTTATCATGCATTAGTATTCCACCAAGTTGTGCAGAGCCAGACAGTCTGTCCGACTGTTCATTTCCCAACACACCGGCTTATCCGAAAGAAAAAAATCCAGACAATACTCCGTGTCTTTCGAAGGCTGAGAGTTGCCAAAACTTATGTGGTATCTGATCAGTATTTGAAATTGTTTATTTCAGCCTAATGCTGAGTAATTAGGACGCATACAACTATTGTGACATTATCCACTAAAGATCCTGCAGTCTATACAAATATGAGTCTAAACTCATTTATCCAATGCGCCACGGGCGTGTAAAGGGACATTTCTTAATACTTCTTTCTATAAACTTGGCTACAACACGGGAACACCACTATTTAAAATATACCAGCTGTGTACACTCGAATGGGGAGCCATCCTTCGTGAGACACAAGAGACGAAAATGTAAACTAACAGAGGAATTGTATGTACACGACCAAGACTTTTTGACTAGAAAGAATAAGCCCACAATCTTGATCATTACTGTTGACAAAGCAAAAGAAAGCTGCCGCAACTTTACCCTAAGCTTCCCCCGACACCCCCACCCCACACCCCAAAAAAGTAAGTTTCATTTAGTACTTGACATGTTTTGGATTTTAAAAAATATACGTTTGATCCCTGGTTATTGCTTGTAATCGTGTAAGATAACGAACGTTTGTCAGTGGAGCGCATATATATATATATATATATATATATATATATATATATATATATATATATATATATATATATATATATTATATATAATATATATATATAAATCAATGTTTGTGTTTGTTTGCCCCCTATAGACTCGGAAACTACAGAACCGATTTAGCTGAAATTTTCAGGATATGTTTGTTTTGATACCGGATGTTGAACCATCATGGTTTGAAATTCAACCTGTCACTGTTAGAGATAGGTGACCACAATTAAAGCCATTATATTCGAAACTAATATTTATAATTTTAGTGATTTCTAATTATAGCCACGTTAGTAATTGCGCATGCGCCGTGCAGCCAACACCTCCTCTAACTAATACATAGAGTAGGTCGTGGTACAGCAAACAAGACTATATCTATATCTGTGCAGGCAATGATTGCCACAATAACTATATTAGACACGATTTCTATTTTCTGTTTTTTTTTTTCAAACATCCTTCAATGAGTTGAAAAGTAGCCGATGGATTGGTAGGGAAAAGAGGGGGTGGGGGGGGGCATCAGGGACTATCTCGACGTCTGCGCAGACATTGACTGCGACATTAACCGTGTTAGACACGTGCGATTTCTTTTGTTGTGCCGTTTCATTAATATATTTGGAATATCTGTCTATGAGAAAACAATTGCCTGCTGTTTTGAGTTGTGTTAAAATCGGGACACTGCAGTAGGGACACACATCTAAAATAGTTATGTTCTCTTTTCGTTATTCTGATCGAGTGGTTGCTTGGTCGAATGGTTAGAACATTCGGCTCTCCAGGGTTCGAATCCGCAGTAGTTTTTTTTTTTTTCACTTAGGGCTAAAATAAAATCCTCACCTGCACTATCGTGGCGACAGCACTAGCCATATGGCCCTTAATGATATATATTTAAAAAAAAAAAAAAAAACAAGGACAGGTTTGTGGGTAAACCAGTTGATAATTAAATTTGACCATTTCACATACTTATGATTTCATTTTAAACTTTTCGATTGCATGGTTACGCTGAAATTTCATAGCTTTCCATTTATTTTCATTTAGATTTAATTATTTCATTTGCGTTGGAATTTCAAGCTGTGCTGTTTACCATAGCGTTCATTTCCTAATTCTGGTGTATTTTTCCTGTTTTAATTGCTTTTCAATTGTTTTTTTTCCCCCTCTCAACTACTTCGATGAGGGAAAGAGTAGTCGGTGAATTTGGGAGGGGGGGGGGGGCAAACTGATTACTGAGAGAGCTTTAAGTCACAGTAACTGCTTTACCCACTCAAAGTAGCAGCAGCAGTAGTAGTTGTGGTTGGGCGGTTACACCGTAGTGCTCTCATGTGAAGACCGCCGGTAAGGTTATGGCATACTTCTGTCGGGGAGCGAAATCATACATCCTTACCTGACCAGTCCGTGGCGACAGCACTAGCCATGCGGCGCCAAATCTTCTGGCTCACGACTCCCTGTCTACTCCGATGGTAAAACAGATAGCAGTGACATTATTTTAGCTACTGTGGTAGTGGTCGTGGTAGTAGTTGTACTGGTACTTGAAGGATGATGTGGTAAATATTACATTAGCCCTATTCACTACCTATTACAATTCCTGCTCCCAATTTAGTCAGGATGGACAGCGATGTCAATGTCAGTTACAACAAAAAGAATATCGCCAGCTGTACAGTGATGATTTTTCAATCCTTCAAAGAGGGAGAGAGCAGTAGTCGATGGAAGAGGTGAGGGGAGAGGGTAATGACTGAAATTTAAGAGAACTTGAAGAGCTTTACACATGATTTTTAAGTTCTCATTACTTACTTAATTTGTTTATATTTTACTAACGCTACCTTCCCTATTCTAATTTTTGTACGACTTACTTTGTTATTTACAAGTACAGTAGTAGCTTTACTTACGTCTCCTATAAAAATACAAACAGCTTTAGCATGTGATAACCAAATAACCACTTTTGTTACTGTGCTAATAGCACCATTTAAACGACCACTAATATAAAGACACTATTATATGGTGCGTGTTCTAATGTTGGAAAACCACACTATCTCTATATAAATGTGCAGAGAATGATTGCGACATTAACTATATTAGACAGATGCGATTTCCATTGTCTTTCTTTTCCAAAAACCTTTGATGAGGGAGAGGGTAGTAGGTGGATTTAGTTGTGGGGGGGGGGGGGGGGGTTAAAGACTATCTCTACACCTGAGCAGACAATGATTGTATTAAACACGTGCGATTTCTATTTTATTTCATTTCCATTTAGCCAAACTATGCTACAGCAACGCGTGGCCGGGAACAGCTAGTATATATATATTATATATATATATATATATATATATATATATATATATATATATATATATATATATATATATATATATATATAATTATATATATATATATATCGTTTGTGGTATTGTTGCTGATATTGTTGTTGGTTATGTTGTTGATGACCGTTGCTGTTATTGTTGTTGTTGATGTTGTTGACGATGTTTGCTGCTGCTGCCGCTGATATTGTTGGTGATATTGCTGATGTTGCTGCTGGTATTGTTTATGTTGTTGTTGGTGATTTTGTTGGTGGCGGTGTTGAGTTCATGTTGTTTTTGGTGTCGCTAATGATGATGATGATACATTTACAGATGTCCCCAGTTTTGCTAGTAATATCTTTATGGTTGTTATAGTTGGTGATACAACTGCTGATTTTGTTGATATACC
>CAJHNH020003637.1:0-62235 GCA_905116865.2 Candidula unifasciata | reverse complement strand
GCGGCACCCCTGATATACGCTCGCGGCACCCCTGATATACGCTCGCGGCACCCCTGATATACGCTCGCAGCACCCCTGATATACGCTCGCGGCACCCCAGAGTGCCGCTGCACCCAGTTTGAGAACCGCTGGTCTGGAGAATACCTAGCTAGCACAAGGCAAGACGGACATGCAAACACATGTGTATACGGCCTCATATTCAAAACCCTAGTACCTATACTCAGTTGCTTCAAGCGCAGTCCTTAAGTAATGCGCTGTTCGCTTGTGGGACGCAATGTTTCGTTATTTTGAAGCCCCACCGTGGCTGTGCCCGGGGGCCGCAATACAGCCTGACTGTTAAACGGGCTTTCCGGGACCTCTCCATGGTGGCACGTTGTGTCACCGGGTGTTTATCGCTCTGTGTGATGTCCTGGTGGGGTCCAACTTACCTTACCTAAGTACAATCCCATTTCCAGATACTGAATAGAATAATGTCAAAACAGTAATGCGAGACATAATCTGAGAGATGTAATAGACCTCTTTTTGGCGATACCTAGCGGTGCACAGTAAAAGAACCTCTTTCCACACGTTCATGCTCACTGGGCATATAGAACTACATTTTATAGACCAATCCGCACTTGGTGTGGTCAGAATAACTCCGACTGCCTTTGCTTCTATGGACTCGACCTTGTGCCCATTTAAGGCTTGTTTGACCTGAGAGCCAAAGTACTGACTACAGCTACCTGTTTTGTTTTTAACTTCATTTGTTTCAGCTCTCCTGTAATAGATATTTTATGCTGGTTAGCGGCACCTGTTTTTTAGACACTTTGTGGTGGGTACTGGCACCTGTCCTTCTGAAAAAACATATGGTAATACACATACACACACACACACACACGCACACGCCCACGAACATGCACACACACGCACACGCAATGTTTTTTTTTTTAAAATCCACTCTCTATTTTCCAAAACTAATATATGTGTCACCGGGGCCCTCACGGAAAGCAAAAAATAGTGACACTGCACCCTACCAGGCATGTCGTAAGAGGCGACTAAGGGTAGGGTTGGGCTTGAGGTTGGCTACCTCATCCTGTAAAAACCATAGCCACAAAAACCAACCAACCATGGATAATTCAAAAAGAGAAGCAAATAAAATCCAGCCAACCAAGATGAGGGGAGGCTCTTCAAATAGAAGAAGTATGACACGGTGTGGAGAAAGCCGTAAGGAGTCCGGATCGTTGACTTACCTCCTCTCAGCTAGGAAAACCTCCAGAATAGGCACCTGGAATGTTAGAACTCTCTGTGATATAGGGAGAACAATGGAAGTAGCAAAGGAAATGAAACATTATAGAATTAGTATTTTAGGGTTATGTGAAACTAGATGGACTGGGATAGGGAAAAGTATTCTTAATTCAGGAGAAACTATTTTGTTCTCAGGACACACAGAGGAAAATTCGCCGCACAGTGAAGGAGTGGCCCTGATGCTATCAAAAGAAGCAGACAGGGAACTAATAGAATGGGAAGCTGTGAGTCCCAGAATAATAAGAGCATCTTTTAGAACAGTAAAACAGAAGGTGAACATCTCGGTAATACAGTGTTATGCACCAACAAATGATAAAGATGCATCTGTTAAGGAAGAATTTTACATGCAGCTTCAAAATATTATAAATAATGAAAGAAAGGGCAACTTAAAAATTGTGATGGGTGACTTGAATGCTAAGATAGGATCAGACAACACAGGTTATGAAGAAATTATGGGGAGACATGGTCTAGGAGTAATGAATGAAAATGGAGAATTGTTCACAAATTTGTGTGCAGGTAAACAGTATGTTATTGGTGGAAGTATTTTTCCCCATAAAAGAATACACAAGGCAACATGGGAATCACCCGACCATAAGACAACCAATCAAATTGACCACATATGTATTAATAAAAAGTTTAGATCATCCCTTTTCGATGTTAGGGCTTTCAGAGGTGCCGATGTATTTACTGACCATTTCCTGGTGATAAGTAAAATCAAGCTGAAACTAAAAAGATATATAACATCTTATAATCATAGAAACCAATATAATGTAGGCTTTCTCAGAGATAAAGAAATTAAGGAACAGTTCTCAGTTACGGTCTCTAATAAGTACCAGGTGTTGCAGCAGTTAGCTGAAGATGTCAACACAGAAGTCTGCTGGGATCAGATCAAAGGAATCTGGAATGAATCTTGCGTAGAAGTTCTTGGCAAGAAAGAAAGGAAACATAAAGCATGGATAACACCAGAAACCATTAAACTGATTGAAGATAGGAAAAGTAAAAAGGCAGAATTAAACAATAGCAAAACTAGAGCTGCTAAAGCTAGAGCTCAGGAGAATTACACAGAAGCCAACAAGGAAGTTAGGAGGCATATAAGGGCAGATAAAGTGAAATATCTAAATGATCTAGCACAAGAAGCGGAGACAGCAGCAGCAAAAGGAAACCTCAGAGAACTTTACAGTAACACAAGGAAATTAGTAGGTAAATATAGTCAGCCAACTGGATCAATCAAAAATAGTCAAGGAAAGGTACTTACTAACACTAAAGATCAAATGGACAGATGGGTTGAATATTTTGAAATGCTTCTAAATAGACCAGGCCCAGAGGTTCCCCCAGATATCCAGCCTTTAGAAATGGAACTGGATATCAACTGTAAGATACCATCCAAAGAGGCAATTAGAAAAGCTATAAATCTTCTTAAGGAAGGAAAGGCGTCAGGCCCAGATGGTATCCCAGCTGAAGCCATCAGGACCAACATAAACACATTAACAGAATTGCTACATAGATTATTCAGTAAAGTCTGGGAGACCGAAGAAATACCAGCAGACTGGAGAGAAGGATATCTTGTGAAACTGCCCAAAAAAGGTGATCTACAGGAGTGTGAAAACTATAGAGGAATTATGTTGCTGTCAGTTCCTGGAAAAATATTAAGTAGAATTATTTTGGAAAGATTAAAAGATGCTATTGATAAAATGCTAAGAGATGAGCAGGCAGGTTTTCGGTCAAACAGATCCTGTACTGATCAGATAGCCACATTACGTATTATAATAGAGCAAAGCATTGAACTGAACTCACCACTTTACATTGGATTTATAGACTATGAAAAAGCATTTGACAGCATTGATAGGGAATCTCTCTGGAAATTGATGGGGCACTATGGAATCCCACAGAAAATTATCAACTTAGTAAAGGCAACATATAAAGACATGAAATGTCGAGTTCTTCATGAGGGAAAGCTAACAGAAGCATTTGAAATAAAAACAGGTGTGCGACAGGGATGTCTTTTGTCGCCTCTCCTATTTTTACTGGCTTACCCGAGGACCAGGGCCATTTCGATTTGATCTCACAAAAATACCAGATGCATACAACGTAGAAGTGAAGAACCGTTTTGAGGTCTTGATGTCTGTACATGAGGAAATGACACCTGATGAACTGGCGGTACAAGCTAGGGATATCTTGATAACATCAGCTAAAGACTTAATACCCACCAGGACTAAGCAACATAAACCATGGATCACACCATACACGTTAGAACTAATAAAACAACGAAGGGAACTGAAAAAGAAAGGAGAAACCAATGACAGTGGGATGAAGTATAAATTTTTAACACGAGAAATAAGAAAGTACACAAGAAAGGATAAAAATCAGTATGTACAAGATTGCTGTATTAAAATAGAGCAGCATCATAAAAATGGAAGAGATTACGAAATGTTCAAGGAAATGAAGTTATTGACAAGAAATTTTCAACCTCAGTTAAATGTTATTTGTGACAGGTTGGGAAATACTTTAACAGAATCTAGACAAATTCTAGGAAGATGGCAGGAATACTGCAGCTGAATGTATGATATGAATGACAGTGAGGATATGAATGATATACATGAACCAGTAACAGTAGAGGCAGAACCTGAACCTTCATTAGATGAAATTTCATGGGCAATAAGGAGCCTGAAAAATGGTAAATCACCTGGATGTGATGAGATACCAGCTGAATTGATTAAAGTGGGAGGAGAAGAAAGCATAAAAATCTATCACGCAATATGTGAAAAGATATGGAAATATGGTATTTGGCCAAAAGACTGGAAGAGAACTATCTTCATTCCAATACCAAAAAAAGGGTGACCTGAAATTATGTACAAACTATCGAACTATTGCCCTGATCAGTCATGCAAGTAAAATTCTACTAAAAATTATAATGAGAAGACTGCATAAGAAAATGGAAGAAGAGATTAATGTAGCTCAGGCTGGATTTAGACAGGGAAGAGGAACAAGAGATCATATATTCAACATGCGTTTAATAATAGAGAAGTGTAGAGAATTTAATGTAAATCTGTTCTTATGTTTTGTGGATTATTCAAAAGCATTTGACTGTGTACAACATCAGAGGCTTTGGGAAATCATGAGGAATATGGGCTTTCCATCACATATAGTGCAGCTCATTAAAATGCTCTATCAAGACCAACAAGCAGCAGTCAGAATAGATGGAGAGACATCAGACTGGTTTGGCATCAAGCAAGGAGTCCGTCAGGGATGTGTGCTGTCACCGTATTTGTTCAACCTGTACGCCGAAATATAATGAGAAATGTAAGAGATGATATAAACAAGGAACAATATGATGCCCTAAACATCGGTGGTCATGAAATACCAGAAATTCGTTATGCTGATGATACAGTATTACTATCAACATCACAAAATGGTTTAGAAAACTTATTAACCTCACTCCAAAGAAATAGTGAAAATCATAACTTATTTCTTAACATAGCAAAAACAAAGATAATGCATACAAACAAAACTGCCATGGAGAAGGAAATATATGTTAATGAGGAAAGATTGGAAGTGGTGGAAAATTCGAATATCTTGGGTCACTGGTTACCAACAATGGTGACACAATGAAAGAAATTAAACGGCGACTATCAATTGCTCTTCAAAGACTAAAACAACTGAATAAATTATGGAATTGTACAGATAGAATTACAAAGGTCAGATTTTTAAGAGCATGCATCTTTCCCATTGCAACATACGCCTGTGAGACCTGGACACTTACTAAACAAGCGGAACAGCGCATAAATGCATTTGAATATAAATGTTACAGACAGGTTCTAAGAATATCTTGGATAAAGAAAAGAACAAATGCATCCATACTTCAAGAGCTGAATATTGAAGAGGGTTGGCTAGTAAAGACAATAAAACAAAGAAAATTGAAATATTTTGATCACTTGAAACGTCATGGAAGTCTAGAGAGAACAATAATGGAGGGGTATATGCCTGGGAAGAGAGGAAGAGGAAGGCCAAGGAGAAGATGGGTGCAGGATGTGGCAGATGATCTCCAGATGGGTGTATCAGACGCAGGACATCTTGCTCAGGATAGGAAGGTTTTCCGGAGGGTTGTTATGGCAGTGAGGTTCGGCGAGGGACATGCTACTGAATGAATGAATAGACTGGACTATGAAAACAGTAACTGCTAACACCATGAATGGAATTCAGTGGACCCCTACAAAATGATGATCTGGACTTCGCTGATGATATTGCCCTTCTGTCCCATTCACGGAATCAGATACAAGATAAATTAAATATACTTAATGCGAGATCACAGCAGCTTGGTCTGAACAATCCATAAAGGAAAGACACAGATAATGAGAATAAATCAGGCAAATATTAATGTGGTTTCTTTTAATGGCACCCCACTCCAAGACGTGGAGTCGTATACCTATTTAGACAGTAATGTAGATAAAGATGCAGGAACTGATAGAGATATTGAAATAAGAATACAAAAGACAAGAGGGGCTTTCATAGCACTAGGGAATTTGTGGAGGTCAAAAGAAATTAAAAGAAATACTAAACTAAAAATTTTTAATTCTAATGTCAAATCAGTACTATTGTATGGGGCGGAAACATGGAGAACAACGAAGGCAATTACTAATAAATTACAGACATTCATTAACTGGTGCCTGCGCAGAATAGAGGGAATAAATTGGTATGATAGAATAACTAATGTAGAACTTTGGAAGAGAACTAAACAGGCTCCAGTGGATCAGGAGGTGAGGAAAAGACGCTGGCGTTGGATAGGGCACACACTGAGAAAACAGGAGAACAGCATAACTAGAATGTCTTTGCATTGGAACCCACAGGGGCATAGGAATAAAGGAAGGCCAAAAAAACACATGGAGAAGAGAGCTGGAGAATGAGGTTAGAAAGATTGGGAGGACATGGGGAGAGCTCCATGCAATGGCGAAGGATAGAACGACTTGGCGTGAGTTGGTTGAGGGCCTATGCTCCATTGGGGGATAGAAAGGCAGAAGATATATATATATATATATATACAGACAGACAGACAGACAGACAGACAGACAGACAGACAGACAGACAGACAGACAGACAGACAGACAGACAGACAGACAGACAGACAGACAGAGAGATAGAGAGATAGATAGATAGATAGATAGATAGATAGATAGATAGATAGATAGATAGATAGATAGATAGATAGATAGATAGATAGATAGATAGATAGATAGATAGATAGATAGATAGATAGATAGATAGATAGATAGATAGATAGATAGATAGATAGATAGATAGATAGATAGATAGATAGATAGATAGATAGATAGATAGATAGATAGATAGATAGATAGATAGATAGATAGACAGATAGACAGATAGACAGACAGATAGATAGATAGATAGATAGATAGATAGATAGATAGATAGATAGATAGATAGATAGATAGATAGATAGATAGATAGATAGATAGATAGATAGATAGATAGATAGATAGATAGATAGATAGATAGATAGATAGATAGATAGATAGATAGATAGATAGATAGATAGATAGATAGATAGATAGATAGATAGATAGATAGATAGATAGATAGATAGATAGATAGATAGATAGATAGATAGATAGATAGATAGATAGATAGATAGATAGATAGATAGATAGATAGATAGATAGATAGATAGATAGATAGATAGATAGATAGATAGATAGATAGAGAGAGAGAGAGAGAGAGAGAGAGAGAGAGAGAGAGAGAGAGAGAGAGAGAGAGTTTGAACGGGGTATGTAGAATTGGTTTATACTGGTTTAACTTTCGGTTTGCTACAATTCAAACTTTCAGTCATCAGTCCTAGCCTGCTAAAACACTTCAGAGTTTGGCACGTGCTGTTTTATAGTTAGGCATCAATATCTATCCCTTTCTGATCAGGAAATCCGATTGCTGCAAACCGTTCAATAATCACACTTTAAATTAGCGGTTCTGAATCATAGTGGCAACCCTTTGTTGGGTCGAGCGAACCTTTTCACAGGGGTCGCCTAAGACCATCAGAAAACGCATATTCATTAAAGTTATTAGGAAAAATAATTGTTTTATGGGAACATGAGGGAACTGTAATAAAGGGTCGCTGCAGTAGGAAGGTTGAGAGAGATGCTTCACACCATGCTTGCTAAGGGCAATGAATCTATTTTTACCCTGAAAATTGGACCGCAGAACCCAGAAGTGGAAGAATAAGCAGGCCCACACCGTGTTATGATACAGAGAGGCGCCATCTCAAGGGGGAGGCATAAGCAGTGAAATCAATATACAGTTGGAACATTTAAGGGGCGGCACTCGAAGACTTGTATCATACTGAGAAAATCTACCACACGATCAAGAGAATAAAATCCAAAAAGCGATGTGAACTCTTCCGCCGATATATAAAAAAAAAAATAGGAGGAACACTGTGGTGATAGAAAGAAGACAGCGGTGATGATAGAAAGAACACCGTGGCGATGATAGACAGAACAGGTAGTTCTAAATGAAAGCAGACGAAGCTGTTGCCGCCTTTCTCCTCTACCTTGGTTTTGTATGTCAAACCGAGCATTCAACTTCCGGTTGCCCTACTCATGTTTTTGAATCTTTTCCTGGTAGAGTATGGTCGACAGTTTACTCATCATCGTTTAAAATAAAACAGAAAGTGTCTTAGCTTCAACTTATCACCTGTATTTTATTAAATTTAAAGCAAATATTCTACGCTTTTAAAGTTGGCACATCTATTTTTCAGGCTCATGTAATTCTTCTTTCGTAACCGTTTTATTTTCGCATGAAGCATAGATAAAGATATCTACTCTGAACGAAAGTTGCGCTATCATTCCGTTAAGTACATAGTTTCAAAATTAACAGGTTTTTTCCCCCGCACACCGGCTATGAATTCCACCCAAAAATTCCAGTTGTTCGTTCATTTCTAGACTTTAATTGTGTCCCAGAACTTGAGTGTAGTCAATCTATCATTGATAACTTTCCTTCTGCAGATCACATGGTGTTCATGATTTTTCTTGTTCACGTGAGTTGGGTGTGAGAGAAATAGAGAGAGAGAGAGAGAGAGAGAGAGAGAGAGAGAGAGAGAGAGAGAGAGAGAGAGAGAGAGAGAGAAGGGAAGGGAGAAGGAGACAGAAAGAGAGGAGTGAGAGGGAGAGATAGGGAGGAAGGAAGAGAGAAAAGGAGAGAGGGGTTGAGAGAGACAGGCAGGCAGGCAGATGTCAGTTTTCTTCATTTTAAATCACATATTTTCAGGAAAGATGATACACTGATTGACCGGCACCTTTCCGTCTTTCCAGATGATAGTGGTATACTTCGCTAAAAGGAGGCATGGGACTCGCAGCCCATGGCAACGACACTATAGCCCCAAGCCTGTGCATTATTGTAGAGACCAAATGTTGTCCGTGCAACATGATGCTAGGCCAGGCTTGTTTACTCAAAAGGAAAGGTAACACTAGTATGTTTATAACAAAGCAGGCTGAAGAATCTGCCAGATCAGAAGAGCAGTGCTCTATTTGTATTGCCCATACCAGCTGTCAGCCAAGGCTAAGGGCCTGGTCTGCCCTGCCATAACATAAAGTTTTCAGGCTCCTAAGATAATACTGGTATTATTCTCCCTAATGTGCTCCTCCGCCCGATTCCAGGTTTGGTATACGCCGCCAAACATTCGGCGTTAACGTACAACAGGTAGTACACGCTACTGTTATACGGTAGCTCAGTCTTGTCTGATCAAGACATGATAAACACTGAAAAAAATATCAGTAATAATGGCCCTCTTCTCTCTCTCTCTCTCTCTCTCTCTCTCTCTCTCTCTCTCTCTCTCTCTCTCTCTCTCTCAAAATATCTTAGTAATTGTATGAAATGTTTAAAGCCCCTGTTTTAAAAACATTATTTAGTATCCAAACACTAAGATGAAAAAGGTTTGTAGACAGTGCATATCGTTCATACCCAGGGGAAAAAATATCTGAGGATAAAACAGTCATTACTGACATACAAGAAGGCCATTACCAGCAGGCTCTGTGGAAAGCTTCGAGCAATGCAGGACACTTAAGACGCCTTGGTCATCCAAGACTTTGTGCCGGGGTAGTGTGCTAGCAGAGCATACTTGATTCATACTCGTGTTTCCGGTGCGAACCGTGTTGGTTACAGTCATCAAAGTTTGACTGAAAACTGTCGAATGTTCCAGTATTTGCCGGGCTACGTGGTCTCGAGGCATGGTGTATTAATTCCCACTAGTCTCTGGCTAGTGAGATCAGACGCCTGTGTACATTTATGCGCAGGTAAAAAAAAATCCCTTGGCAGCTGGAAATCGAAAAAAAAAAAAAAAAAAACCTGACGACACTGAACGGGCACAATTTGGAGTAAAAAATCTACCCAAAGTATTACAAGATCCTCGCCGGTGCTACAGTGTCTGTGCAGTATGCTGAGCTTCTTCGGACTCAGACTTGAGGTAAAAGAAGAATGGAGCACTTATGGAGTACTACCGGTGTGCCATGATGTTGATCCGTTGTTCAAACCTCAAACCTAAGACACTTGGTAGTTGGTGAAATGGTCAATGCAGTGTTGTGATATCGCAACCCATTTCCCACTGCCGTCTATGCACAGGAGAGATACCATCAGTCTCACGTGCGAGACTA
The DNA here is from genome assembly GCA_905116865.2 of Candidula unifasciata. Classification (NCBI taxonomy): domain Eukaryota; kingdom Metazoa; phylum Mollusca; class Gastropoda; order Stylommatophora; family Geomitridae; genus Candidula; species Candidula unifasciata. The sequence goes on along the minus strand of CAJHNH020003637.1, from coordinate 52,300 downwards.
AACGCTGTGAGGCTTTCAGCTTCATAGAAAATGATTTTTCACTGAAAAGACTGCATACCCTAACAGGTTAGTTGCGTATCCTTTGCAGGACGTTGCAGAACCAACCCCAGCAGACCCCGGCTGTTGTGTGGTTTCTCTAGGCAAATATACGTCCAGTAGTTTGCCATTCACCCTGGACGGTCAGCTCCCTGATACGACTGTCGAAACCAACGCAAGGCGCATAGCCCGCAGCTGGGATCGAACCCGGCACCACCGAATTACGAAGCTTTCGCATCGACTTAGCCACAGAGCAGACTCCTGCATACCCTGGGTGAACCAAATGGAGCCACGAGACAAGAAAACCATGCGGGAGCCAGCTGTCGTTACATCTACCAGAACAGAATAGAGGTTGTTGGCCTAAAAACACTTGAAGACATAACCAGGAAAAGATCGGAGCACTTATGTTCGATGTGCGATGAAGATAATATTTTTAAAATGAACATTGAACAATATTTCTATGAGGCTAATTTTAAGTATATGATACAAAGGAATTGCACAAACTATGAAAAATAGCCAGAAATATTTGTTAAATAATTAATTTGCTCGAATGCGGTTAGGTTTCACATAAAGTAAAACATCGATTACACGAATTCCAAGAAATCGAATGTTAAATATGGAATTCCAAGAAAACAAATTATCGAAAATTCGTGTTAAAAATGTGTGCTAACCGGGGACTCTTAATGCATTCTTGCAGGAACAAAAAGTTTCTTTATTTTAACCGAGTGTTCTTGTTAAGCAACTTCGTGATTTGCTTTTAATTGTGAAAGATGCCAACCGCGAAGAAAAGCTAACAGTGAAGAAACGGGTTACCGTAACAAAGTTCCAGACAGAAAGGCAAAACAAAAACAAGATGCTCAAACGGAAACGCTGAGCCATGAAAGTACCAATATGGCTATCGCAATCAAATGCAGAAGTAAAGTTGGATTAATTTGTTTTTTTTCACTATTTCATCACGTGCTTTTGTGAAATGTCTGATTTTTGGAAACTATCTAGAATTTAGAAGAGATACGTATCTGGTAAGTTGTGCAGTAGGAACTTCCTGTAAAGGATTCTGACCCACTCATGACTGCAGTGTGTTAAACTGAACTCGCCATCGTTTGCTCGTAAAACAGGTTTATGGGTATATAAATAGGTAGTTACGACGTACACTGCTACAAAGGTGTAAAGTTCACAGTAGAATTCATGCTTTCTTTGCGATATTAAAGGAATAGGGTTAGGATGGTTTCTTGCTTGAACCCATTATTTGTTTTGCTTCCCTGACCTGAACCAATTATTTGTTTTGCTTTCCTGACCTGAACCCTGTATTTGTTTTGCTTTCCTGACCTGAACCAATTATTTGTTTTGCTTTCCTGACCTGAACCCAGTATTTATTTGTTTTGCTTTCCTGGCCTGAACCCAGTATTTATTTGTTTTGCTTTCCTGACCTGAACCCAGTATTTATTTGTTTTGCTTTCCTGACCTGAACCCAGTATTTATTTGTTTTGCTTTCCTGACCTAAACCCTGTATTTATTTGTTTTGCTTTCCTGACCTGAACCCTGTATTTATTTGTTTTGCTTTCATGACCTGAACCCTGTATTTATTTGTTTTGCTTTCCTGACCTGAACCCTGTATTTATTTGTTTTGCTTTCCTGACCTGAACCCTGTATTTATTTGTTTTGCTTTCCTGACCTGAACCCTGTATTTATTTGTTTTGCTTTCCTGACCTGAACCCTGTATTTATTTGTTTTGCTTTCCTGACCTGAACCCTGTATTTATTTGTTTTGCTTTCCTGACCTGAACCCTGTATTTGTTTTGCTTATCTGAACTCAGTATTTGTTTAGGTTGAATGAACCCAGTATTTGGTTAGCTTGCATGGAACCAGTTTTTGTTGATTTTGCCTGAACCCAGTACTTGTTTAGCTTGCCCGACCCCAGTATTTATTTAGCTTCCCGAAGCCATTATTTGTTTTGCTTTTCTGAACTAAACCCTGTATTTGTTTTGCTTGCCTGAACTGAAGATTTGTTTAACTAGCTTGCACCTAGGTTTTGTTTCACTTCCCTAAACCCAGTATTTGTTTTGCTTTCCTGAACTGAACCCAGCATTTGTTTCGCGTGCTTGAATTTGCCTAAGCCCATTGTTAGCAGACACTGCCACTGCCGTTTCCCATGGTTTTGGCCCTGAGTTCCTGCTGTCGTGCAACTGTCATTTCATCATTGGCACCTTTCCGTCTTTCTAGACGATAGTGTTATATTGCTCTATGAGGAGGCATGAGACTCATAGCCCATGGCGATGGCGAGTGTGACTAGCAAGACCCGCCCGTGTCAAGAAAAGTCTTCCACAATGATAGCATGGGATTTCAGGACCACTGTTGTCTCTCCTCTCCACAGCACAAAGCCTAGGCAGTATTGTAGAGACCATATGTTGCCCATGCATAATGATCCCTCACTCCACCTGCCTTGTTTACTCCAAAGAAAAGGTAAACTAGTAAGTTTGGAACAAGGCAGGCTGCAGAAGCTGCCGGATCAGAAGAGCAGTGCTCTATCTGCCCGCCTGTCGGAGCTTCCCTCCTAGACCAGCTTCCAGCCAATGCGAAGGGCCTGGTCTGCCTTGCCATAACACAAAGTTTTCAGGTTGCATTTCCTCTTCCTATGATAAGGCTAGTATCGTTCCCAATGCGCTCCTTTGCCCGAAGCCGTTGGCACAATATGGGATGTAGGGTTAATATATGCTGCCCTACATTCGGCGGCGTAACAGAAGACAGGTGGTACCGGCTACTGTAACAAACCTACACTTTCCTCTGGGCCACGAGCACCAGAATCTGGAGACTTAGGTTCCTGTAGACCTCCTTAAAGAATTTTTTGGACTGGGAGTTCGGGATGTGGTTTAAAATGCCCTTTACCCTAAATGTTTATACTTCCCCACCTCCTCCCCTCTCCATCTCCAATACCGACTATGTTTAGACATATTTTCAGGGTTTGTTTGTTTGTATATGTCATATAATTTCAAATAAAATGTATGCCATTATATGGTATTGAGCACAATATCACTATTAACATTAATTAAATATATTAAATAAATTTTTTAAACATATTATTATTGGCTACTTCAACAAGGATTAGGCTTTTTGCAGTGTCTTTATCTCTGTTTAATTGTAAGACGGATGAGGTTCCCACTCCCCATCTCCTTCCCAACATACACACACACATTTTTTTTTCTTCTTGTGCAATCGCCCCTGCTGTGAGTGAATCAATCCAGTAACAGAAAGTGTATTGATTGGCACTCATAGAAAGAAGTAGAAAGATAGAAGAACACACTAGACAACATAACATTCGAAAACTATATTTACCATGCCGGGAATTAAACCTGTCACCTCCAGACAGCATGTGCGCCTCGCCATGGATAACAATGCACTAAAAACATGGTCGACTAGGCACCCCCCCCCCCCCAAAAGTGTCTTATTGGCCATGTCTATCGTACAGCTTGAAATCTACAACTATGGAACACGGACAGAATTCATTTCAACCCATTGAAATGGTGCCATAGGTTACATAAATTTATATTAACGGCAGTTTCTACTAGCAAATATATAAAACAATCTTTTCTTTGGATTTATCTTCAATATGCTCTCACTTATCCTTGTCTGTCTATATTTCTGATTCTGTCTCTTCTAGTTTGTCTTATTTGGGTTCTTTATTTTTTATTCACCCCAAACACAGGGAATACCTGAGTGCCCCGGAAAGTCCGATATTGTAGTGGGTTGGGGTTAGTCGGTGCTAATTTCTATCGGTAACTTCCCTATAATATTGGACTTTCTGGTGAATTCGAGATTCCTCGTGTTTTGTGGTGAATAAAAACTAAAGAACCTTTTTTTATATAACTGAATTCTCTTTCCCCTCTGTTGCGCTAAAGGACGCCATCAGGCGTATAGGGCATATAGGGCTAGACCTATATTTTTATAGACCAATCGGCACAAGATGGGTGATGTTGTCAGCATCACGCGAGCCGCCTTTACTTTCCCGGGACTGCACCCTGTACCCACTCAAGGCTGGGTCGACCTGGGAGTCAAGGTCAATTTTGAAAAAAGTCCGGCTCCGCCAGGGAGCGAACGCACGACCTTCCGATCCGCGACGAGCGTCTAGCCACTCAGCCACAGTGACTCCTTGGGTACAGTTAGTTACTGTTTATTGAAGAGTTTCTCTGGTGGCACATTGCACTGAGAAATCCCCCAGTAGGCGGGAAACATTTCCATAAACCCAGGCTCTCTGCTTTAAGCTAGCAGAAACAATGAAGGCTTGTGTTTACGCTATCATGTTTCTCATTACCGTTTCTGCGATTGACAGGGCGGGAGCCATTTCGTGCCTCTCTACAACAAGGGTTCTTAAACCCTGGGAAATAGGCCCTTTGAAGTTATTACCTCTAAGTGTGAAAGAAGATACTTATCCACTCTTTGAGACGTTTTGTGTAGATTGCTAGATCTAACTATTATAGAGCAGTATGTATGATGTGGTCAGCGTCACGCCGGCTGCCTTTATTTTCTAGGACTTTTGTGAAACCCATTTTAGACTGGGTCGATCTAGAAGCCAAGGTCATTTTTGACACAAAATGCGAGGAGATGACAACTTGAGCCTCTGACTTTCGGTCCCGCATTCATGCGCGTGCGTATATATATATATTTATATATACGTGTATTACAAACATCTACGACAGGCCCATTAACGTTTGCAGATACTCAAGTTTTTGGACATATTTTCTCCAGGCAATGCCGGCGCGGTGGGTAATGAAGAGGCAGACAAGTTGGGTGGTGAATTGATATATGACAAGACAGATCTGGTCAAGGCCCTTTGGGAACAAGCGACGGAATCAGTAGCGAAAAAAGATTATTATGGCCCGGAGAGAATGAGGCATTTGGATGTAACTAGATGGTTTGGCCGGCTCACTACACTCAAAGGAAAGGCAAGACGGACATTTAACCAACCAGATCGTGACTGTTACCATCAGTATTGCAACCCTGCGCTGGCTGGCTGCATAGGAATGCCCCGAATACTGTGATGTCAATTCTTGACTCAACTAAACTCTACTTAAGTCTTCGGTGGGCTTTATCAGGCTACCACCAAAAAAAAAAAAAAACCGGAAACGGACCTACATCACACCAACGTAGCAGACAGAATGTCAGCTTGTCTCTCAAGTCCACATCGTATACTACGGAAAAACTGTGGGTACAGATATTTCTGCATGCCATGGCACCAAAATGTCTATCATCTTCCGCACCTCTCTCTCTCTCTCTCTCTCTCTCTCTCTCTCTCTCTCTCTCTATCTATCTCTCTCTCTCTCTCTCTCTCTTTCTCTCTCTCTCTCTCTTGAGTATCATTGACTCTCCTCATTTAAGTTATACTTGTTTTTTTTTTTTTAAACGTTCATGCTTTATTGAGGAGCTTAAATCTGGAAATACTGACTGTGAGACAGACTGGTGTGCCTAATTTATGACCCTTTGGGAAAAGTTCGTTTATTTCTTTCGTTCATTAACTTGTCTGGAAACATTGCAGCACTGCTTTTTTCATGTCGTACCAAGAAATGCGGATTGTTTCTTCTGATGTGGGTAACCTCTCCATCACCCTTGACTTCTTTCTAGACATCTTTGTTACGGTTCTGTCTGTCCGTGCATGGAATTTTTATCATTGGTCCATAAAATCACATCTCAGCAGCTTCTAGTTCATGTTTCAATAATTTGGGAGCTGTCCAGGATTTACTTGTAAATATAAGAAATGGTTGTTTATGGCTCTTAACAGCTGGGTCGAATATGAATAATCAGCCGAATGAGAATGAATCAAAGATGACGGCGGCTAGCGCGTATAACATGAACATGGAAACACCCAGAGGCAGAGGGAGGCCTAGAAGATGGACTGCAGGTGTCGCTGAGAGTCTAAGACCGTTTTCCCACACACGGACCGGCGAAACCAGAACCGTCAACGGTGACGGTACCAGTGGCGTTAAATAGATCTTTTCACACACGCCAGCAAAATCGGAACTGTATTTATGCACGCCGGCATTTTCTCTCGGTGCTAAAGCTGCAGTAGGTTTTTAGCTGTGGTGACATAAATAGGTGCACTGCACTCAACAGCCATTAGCTAGTGGGACTTTTATGTATGTAAAGAACAATTTTCCACAACCGGAAATAACCCCCACCCCCTTTTTCCTCCGCCTTCCCCCACCCCCTTCCCCAATACAAAATAATTGTAAATGAGTGACCTGGGGAGGAGAGGGTCCTCATTCCTCCTCCCACAACCACCACCACCACAGTAATTGTTGTCAGTAGCGCAGGTTTTCCTCTTTAAGGCGCAGTTCATCCTATTCTCGAAACTATTTTTTTCTTTTTCTTTTCAGGTTAGTTTTAAAGTCTGGTCTGTACATGTTTGGTAGTCGCCAACTGCTTCTTTAACCCAGGGCTGCCAATGCTGGGTTTTTCCCACCATATCTGGGTTTTTCTTAGAGGCCTCAGGGAAATCTGGGTTTTTTAATTTTTTTGTTCATTGTCTTTGTATTGCTTGGGTTTTTGTTTAGCGAATCTGGATTTTTTCAAAAAAATCCCATTGGCAGCCCTGCGCTGTGGCCTTCTATATAATAATGAAGGACTCTCTTCCAGGTCTAAAGGTGTCTTAGGGTTGGGAACGGCGTCTTGAGGCTCCACATTATTTCTTCTATGTGTCGGCGTGCCAGGACCTTAGTGTCACCCTCTGTTGTCTGTGAGATACTTGGGGCAGAGTTTCTATACGCTTCGCTTTTCCAGAAAGAAAAGGTCATCTAAAAATAGATCACATTCTTTCCACGCCTTTATTTAAATTTGGCTTTTGTGTTTGAAATACTTGGCTGTTTGGTCCACACACACTCACACACACACACACACACACACACACACACACACACACACACACACACACACACCACGCATGCACGCACACACAAACTTTCCAAGACCAATAATAATGTAATAAGATATTATTTGTAATCTTTACTCACTTCTGCAAGGAGAGACAGTTTTTCTGATTAGAGTGAGAGAGACCAGAGTACTGAAGTCATGTCAACAAAATAGCCACCGGAAATGCCCAGACCTACGTAGGAGAGTCGGCATCAAAATGATTTGTCGAGTTCAGCAACGCCTACATTTGCCGATGTCGAACTGTGCTGTTTTTGAAAGCTGGTATATGATTGCATCCGGTGCCGTCTCCGTCATCTGCTTTGGATTGGCCACTGTGTGTGAAATCGGCGTTAAACTTCACATCAACAGATAATATCAAGCAAATCAGCACGACCTATCTCGTCTACCTGTCATATGCGAGGCCTAGCGGTAAAAAGTAACCACATGCAAAGGAAGAAGATTAGGCACCCTGTGAAATGCTTCTTCGGCAAACTCAAAACGCAGTTCAATGGATTGGCTTGAAAGAAAAATCGTAACGTTTAACCAGCATCCCTGAAGAGGTAGCTTTTGGTTATATTTGTGACAAGGTTATGTGGACCATATGAAATGGCTTAGCCTTGCTCGCCACCAAGAAACCCTGAAAAGATCTTCTGCAGTAGTGTTGATGAGATCAGAGGAGACTGGCCCAAATACTGTCTTGACCGGCGACGAAGTCGTCTACCGGCATGCCAGTAGGCGACCCAGCTGTCGACTATTTAGCAGTCTGTGACACAATACAGCAGGTTCAGGACCCTTGTGTGAACGCAATACTCATCTTTTAATGCACATTACAATTATTTGACATCACCAATATCTGGAGTAACCATATGTCCCGTTTTCACGGGGAAAGTCCCGTTTTTCAGGTGTGCCCCAGCAGTCCCATCGGTATTCCTAAAGCTTACAAATCGTCCCGTTTAAAAAAAAATCTATTCTAGTACTTCTATCTTGTTACTTCTTTCTATAAATGGCGAACAATAGATTGTACGTTTATTTATTAAATATATACAAATCTAAACATTAACTTGACAATAAAACACAGCAGAAAAATGTCTGAAATTTGTTGATAAAGAATTTGCAGTTAAAGATCATATTGTTTCATAATATCATAATGACGACCTACAAGTACACGCAGTCAGAGTGTTGGGCCCGGCCCAGTTTGTGATTGTCAATGTGTACGCCTGCAATGGAAAGGTGGATACAGCGAAATGGCAGAGTTTGCTCCAGACGGAGGAAAAGAAAGTCCTTTGCTGCGGAGATTTCAACGCCAGAGGAAACCAGTGGGGAAATGTAATCACCAATAAACAGGGGGAAGACCTGGAGGATGCCCTAGTGTCTGCCGATCTAGTATGCTTGAACGACGGAAAGGTTACCCGAATGGCAACCCGACAAGGGGATTCTGACAGCGTAATTGGCCTGGCCCTAGTGTCTCCCTCCATTGCATCAGGATGCAGGTGGAGCACACTGGGATACCATGACAGTGATCACTTTCCTTGCGTCGTCCTGGTAGAGAAGAGCAACAACAAAGGTCATGTAATCAATGTGCCTGCTTTTATATATGACCGTACAGGGCAAGATGCCATTAGCAAAATCAGACGACGTAAAACAAGAGCAGATCGCAGACGGCGGGAGAGATGGGCCCAGCCACCATGGTGGAATGAAGTAGTCAACATGGCGTGGCTAGAAAAAAGGAACGCTGTCAAGGCATGGCAAAAGGCAAGGAAAATTGATCCGTCACTTTCTGAACGCCTGATCAGTCTAAAAGATGAGGTTAACAAGCGGACAGTGGCTTTCAAGTTAATTGCCAAAGAAGCCAAGACAGCGAAATGGAACGAATTCTGCAAGAGCGTTTGCTCCGAGGGATCTCTTGTGACATTCTGGCGCCTTCAACGGAGCATGCACGGCGCCGCACGACCAAGGGGTATCCCTGATTTTCAGGGTACAGACCTGATATGGCAGAGAACTGATGCTGATAAAGGAAAACCCCTTCTTGCGCGCTACTTGGAGCAAACTGACCAAAAAGACGAAGCTGCAAGAATAGGGGTTAAGATGAAACTGTCGATGCTGTGCGAGAACACTGAGCTAGGCACTGATTTCACAATCACTGCAGACACCTTAAGAACTTGCCTCAAGAAATCGCGCAGCACTGCTCCAGGCCCTGACGGCATCCGATACAATGACATGCTGATGATGTCGAATGCTGATTTGAAAAGCGTGGCAAAGGAATTCAATATCAGCATCCAGAGTGGCCAGATACAAGAGGAATGGCTCCATAGTTATTTGTTCCCACTACCAAAGCCTAATAAAGACCACTCAAAGATCTGCGGCTACAGAATCATCTCGATGCAGAATACTGTTGGCAAACTTTTGGAAAAAAATTGTCGCACAAAGATTGACCACCTACTTGGAACTACATGATAAGTTCCCATCAACACTTGGAGGGTACAGGTTGAAGAAAGAGACATGGTTCAATGCTGCTGTTTTCGCCTACGATGTGTACGAGGGATTTCAGATTAAAGAAGAGACATGTGCGGCAGTGTTGGACTTAGAAGATGCCTACAATAAAGTACCATACGAATATTTAATGCAATTACTGCTTAAACTAGAAGTCAATCCTATTCTGATCCGCTGGATTGCTGCGATCCTGTTCCAGAGAAAGATTGTACTAAGATGTGGTAGCTGGTCCTCAGAACCGCAAACGATATGTCCAGGCTTGCCACAGGGATCACCGCTATCACCAGTCTTATTCAACGTTTATACGGTGATGATCACTGAGCAGCAGTTGAATGGAAAGGGAAGGACTTTGTCATTTGCTGATGACATTTTGATTTATCGACGAGGGCGTGATAGACAGGAGATCGCCAGCACAATGCACAAAGAACTCGATCGAATTGCCGCCTGGTGTGATGGTTCCAATGCCTATGTCAATCCTTCGAAGGCATCAGTGTCATGGTTCTCTTTGAACAATCACATTGTCAAGTCGGACTTACCAGAAGTGAAAATGCGTGATAATATATTGATCAGATCCAACGTTATGACGTTTCTCGGGGTGAGGTTCGATCGCAGCTTGTCATTCAGGGAACACGTTGACCATGTGATAACAAAAGCACGCAAAGGTCTATATGCAATGAGGATTATGGCTGCTTCCAATATCGAGTAAAGACTACTAATACTTCTATTCTACGGTCTGGTCCTTTCACCCATTGAATACGCTCTGGCCATCCTCACTGTCAGTGCTACCCAGATTGAAAGACTTGAAAAGGTGCAAAATGAAGCCATGCGCATTATTTTGGGATGTACAAGAGACACATCCTGTGAAGCAATGAGGTATCTACTTGACTTTCCAACAATGAACCAAAGGATCAGAATGTGGAGGGCTCGGGCATACCTCAAAATATGTGCTGATAAGAAACACCCACTGCATCAAGCGCTTTTTAGTGAAAAGGGCGACAGACTGAAGAGGGGAAAATCGTGGCTAGGTCGGGCAGAAGATGTTATTAGGCAAATATGCAGCCTAACCGACATCATACCTGGTGCAGAATGGATACCTGTGCCTCAGGCGTTTATTTGTACATTTTCCTGTATTGTCACACTCAACAGGCGATGTAGAGAAGAGAATCCTGTTGCTGTTAATGCAGAGGTCAACGCTCTCATCGGTAAAAATTCAGACGAAGCAGATGCACTAATCTACACAGACGGATCCGTTATACGCCAAAGAAGAAGCGCATGGGCATTTACAGCACGTTCAGCGGGCAGAACAGTCAAAGAAGCCAACGGTGCCTTCTCCATGACAACCAGCAGCATGACGATGGAGGGGATGGCAGTGACGCAAGCGTTTGCCTGGCTTGAAACACAAAAATACACCCGCATATGTATACTCAGTGATTCAATGAGTATGATCCGGAGGGTTCAGGCAGGTTCAGTGCGAAGACAATGGCTTGAATCATTACAGAAGTCCACTGTGCGTGGAGTCACCTTTATTTTTGTTCCGGGACACGCAGGCGTCGATGGAAATGAAAGAGCTGACAGGTTGGCTGGATCCGCTATCACTACCGACGGTCGGCCTATGGATCATGCTGATATTATCAATGCCCTCAGAGAAATGGGAAGGATAGAGGACTTTGGTGGCAGAGAATCCACATCACTCGCCAGAATGGCAGACTTGGGAATTAAGATCGGCACAGCAAAAAACGAGACGCACACCGGACACGTCAGAAGACTTGTTAATCAACATAGAACTGGTACTATTAGCCATCGGACGTTGGGGTTCATACTGAGGGGAGGATCTGAGCACCTATGGACATGTCCGGAGTGCAATGACGATAACCCAACTAACTAACTAACTAACTAACTAATTGTTTCGTTAATTTCCTTTCTGGCTGCAGTGCTTCCGGTTTTAATACTATTATTGAGCCAGTAATTAAACCTTTCAGCCTGGTGATCTAGAAAATGCTGAGGGGTTTATCCGACCTGCTGGGTGTGTTCTGTTTTGGGTTCAAAGTATTAGTGTGATGTCCCGTTTTTCAGCTCCAAATATTAGTGGGTTGTCATGTCTTCAGCGCAAAAACGTTAGTGGGATGTCCTGTTTTCAGCTCACAATTTTAGTGGGATGTCCCGTTTTTAGCACGAAAATATAAGTGGGATGTCCCGTCTGAGTTCAAAATATTAGTAGGGAGTTTCATTTTCAGCTCAGCATATTAGTGGGATGTTCTTTTTTTTCCAGCTCACAGTATTAGTAAGGTGTCCTGTTTTCAGCTCACAATTTTAGTGGGATGTTCCTTTTTTAGGAAACCATATTAGTGAGATGTACCGTTTCCAGGTCACAATATTAGTGGGATGTCCCGTTTTTAGCTTACAATATTAATAGGGCGTCCCGTTTTCAGCTGACAATATTGGTGGGATGTCCAGTTGTCAGCCTACCGTACAAGTAAGATGTCCCATTTTCATCTCACAATATTAGTGCTATGTTCCGTTTTTAGTTCGAAATATTAGTGGGATGTCCTTTTTTTTTCTTCACCTAAAAATATTAGTGGGCTATCCTTTTTTCAGCTCGGAATATCAATGATATATGCCGTTTTTTGGCTCACAGTATTAGAGGCATGTCCCGTTTTCAGCGCACAATATTAGTGGGATGTCCCGTTTTTAGCTCAGGATATTACTTTTGCCCTACACATGTCTCACTAGCAATAATGAATGTTGCATCAACATCAGAGCTGAAGGCGCTAGCACCGTAACGTCTGCCCGAGGACAATGACATCGGTGTCACTCATTTCTGCATCTGCACTGGTTCGCTTGTCTGTGTGAAGCAGACAGGCCGCTGTTATTTGTGCTGTCCCCACAATAGAGTCTGCATCAGTGGCTAGGCTTAATCAGTTAGCACGTGTAATCAATTATGAAAAAAAAGAGGATTTTACGAAAGGCGAAAAGTTGTGGCGTGGGCCTCCTTTATGAACTGTATCATATTTATTATTGTAATCAAGTCCATCGAATTTTTTTTTCTCGTTGACTTACCAGTGCACAATTATAGTTCGAACCCCCACCCCTTACCCCGTTTCCTCTGTTATTTGGTATCTGACTATCAGTCTTAGTACATAGTCAGGAGACTAAAGCAAAAACATATTAAGCACAATTAATTAATAAATTATACAGTGCAGAATAAACATGACACTCGTGGTCATTCAAAAGCAGCTGCTGTTCGTCCTTTGATAAAATGAAATCCACCAGTTAAACTTTAAAGAACATCACAAACCAGTCACCACCCGTGGTTTGGAATATTGTGGCTGAAAGTGCTATCAGGTAACAATTACACTAACGTGGTATCATGTGATATTTTCCTCTTAGTGGATTCGCTGTGGACAAGAGAAATAGTGAGTATGCGAGCGCAGGTAGAAAAGCAGTACAGTCAGTACTAGTAACTGGTGGATGTCACACGTTACAGCTTCTACATAAGTGGCCTCTGCATGCACCGGGCGTTCTTTTTCGCAAAAGCATTACATGCTCGGCGAAATATCAAACTAGTGACATAATAAAAAGTAGACAGTCATCTATCCTTACGCGAACAGGACTAAAGGTTTCATCAAGTAGGTGTAGCCGCTACTAGTGCCCCAGTTATAACTTTCTAAGAGGTTTAATAAGAGACGAAATACTGACATTTAAAAAAAAATTTGAACATCAAGGAAGATTGACTAATAAACGGCATCTTGTCTCGAAAGCTGAGATATTTTAATCATATCAAGCGCCATGGAGGATTGGACAAAAATAATAGCAGAAGGCATAGTACCAGGAAGGAGATGCAGGGGCCGACCAGCACGAAGATGTGCACAGGATATAAGTGACTCCTTGAATATAAACGTATACGAGCCGAAAATGCTGGTGACCGAGTTTCTTTCAGGCAAGCCGTTATGAGAGCGACGTTCTGCAAAAGAACTGCTGCGTGATAATGAAGAGATTAAATGGGATATGCAAGCTTTTCCTTGTTGGCTTACCTCCCAGACTGCGATTTTTGTATCCATCAAGACCTGGGGTATTTGAAAATCCTAAACGGGATGGGGACTAACTGCAGTGCATCAGAATACTACGTGCTGTGATCTTAATCTCTTTCACTGTGCGACCCTGGAGCACTGTCTGGAAGCCATGAGAATTTTAGGCGGATAGGAGTATAGGAATGTGACATTTTAGTCTTGTAAAGATGATTTCACTTTAGGTATATAGAGGTGAAAACAGGAGAATGGTGAGTGATATGCATTACCAAAACTCAAAAGAGATTAATGGAGTCAAGACTCTTATCTGCAGCAGTGAACCTCATGAGCTCTAAATGCTGAAGAAGAAAAAGAAGAAGAAGGTGTCATTCCATTCTTGTGAAGATTTTTTCACTCTCTCTTTCTCTCTCTCTCTCTCTCTCTCTCTCTCTCTCTCTCTCTCTCTCTCTCTCTCTCTCTCTCTCTCTCTCTTCTGAAAGTTTTTTTAGTGGAATATCTGTGACGTCTCTTCCCATATACAGCTACTTCTTTTTTGTTTTTCGTTCATCTGTCTATTGAACATCATTCCTTCATCTACAAACATTTTATTTTGAAAAATAGTTTCCTCTATGTCTTTCGCATTTACATTTTTTTCCCTATGTTATCTTGACCATGTCAGGGTAAAGGAGCATGGGAAAGTGATTAGTCTGTATCAATGATCGGCAAACAGTTCAGTCGAAAGAACCGAAAGTCGTGATTAGCCTATATCAATGCGGCAAACAGTTCAGTCGAAAGAACCGAAAGTCGTGATTAGCCTATATCAATGATCGGCAAACAGTTCAGTCGAATGAACCGAAAGTCGTGATTAGCCTATATCAATGCGGCAAACAGTTCAGTCGAAAGAACCGAAAGTCGTGATTAGCCTATATCAATGATCGGCAAACAGTTCAGTCGAATGAACCGAAAGTCGTGATTAGCCTTTATCAATGATCGGCAAACAGTTCAGTCGAAAGAACCGCAAGTCGTGATTAGCCTATATCAATGATCGGCAAACAGTTCAGTCGAAAGAACCGAAAGTCGTGATTAGCCTATATCAATGATCGGCAAACAGTTCAGTCGAAAGAATTGAAAGTCGTGATTAGCCTATATCAATGATCGGCAAACAGTTCAGTCGAATGAACCGAAAGTCGTGATTAGCCTATATCAATGATCGGCAAACAGTTCAGTCGAATAAACCGAAAGTCGTGATTAGCCTATATCATTGATCGGCAAACAGTTCAGTCGAAAGAACCGAAAGTCAACAGCAGAAAGATTAACATTTTGTTTTTCGGAGTTAATACCGATTGATGGCCGACTTGCCGAGCAGCGATTTGCCGACCACTAGCCTAGATAATACCCTAAGATCTTTGTTTGTGTTAACAACGCTTCTCTTTCTCGGATATGTTGCGCTTTGCCGTAACTATTCGTCCAAGCGAGACTACATGCCAAAGTGTTTATCCGAGTGCAGTGACGCAGTTTCATTGATGTTTGTTGGTTTTTATAAACTAAGTGCAGCTATTCAATGAGAGGATGTTCTGACAAATAGAAGTACGCGAACCACGTAGACACACACAGCTCGGTGTTCGGGGATGTGGATCAAGTATCAGTGTCCATGATTTGAGCTGTCTTGGTGTTTTGGTGCTAGCATACATCTATACAGATCATTCGGCGCTGGGTATAAAGCCAAACATTTCCCCAGTCAATGAGAACCTTGCTGCGAGGGGTGACCAGGGAATCTGGCCGACGCTCAACACTCAAACTGAGGCAACCCAAGCACGATATAACTAGAATGTCTGTGCACTGGAATCCACAAGGGAAAAGAAATAAAGGAACCTCTAAATCCCCCCATCCCCCCTCACCCCAAGAGTGAAGTTAAAAAAAGATGGAAAGGATATGGGAAGAGCCGTATTCGGTAGCAAAGGATAGAACGAGTTGTCCTGGGTTGGTTGAGGGCCTATGCTCCATTGGAGAGAAAGGGGGTAGAAAGCAGAAAAGAATATTTGAATGCAACAGAAGAAACAATGTGTATAATACAAATAAACATCTGATGAGTTGTCAGGTACTAAAAGAGTTTAACACCCCTTTGAGATAAAAGCAGTGGCCCAGATCGATTAGCTAATAGTAATACAACTGAAAGCAGTAACATGTTATTGTTAGAGTGCCGGGTAGAGGCACTAGCATTTGTGGTCTCAGCCACCCGTTTGCCATTCAGCGCACAACAACAACAATAATAATAATAATAATAATAATAATAATAATAATAACGAAAATAATAATGATAATAAAACAATAAAATAGAGTTCAGATGCATAGGATCGACTTCATTGCACCAGGTACCCCAGATACCTCTGCCTGTCTCCTCAGAACAATTAGCTGCCTACCAAGAGCGCTGCACAAAGCACGAACTCTGTACTTCAGCAACGACCCACAGGGATCTCCGTAAACCCTGCGCTCGTGAACTGAACAATACGTACGTGAAACGAACCCACGACCTCTACAGTGTGAGGCAGATAGCTTGACCACTTGACCTCAATAATAATAATATGTAATAATATTTGAAATGCAAATGAGTTCCTTATCTCATTATTGCGCATTTATACAAGGTTTAAGCTGCTGTTTGTTTGTTGCAGGTATAAAATGTTTCTGTTTTTTGCTTCCAGTGAACAATGACCTGAGGTCAAGAAACTCTTATCTACGCTGCAACTGACCAAAAGTGGCGACTCGTGTAGTCTGATGCTTGGTCGGGGGACATGAAACAGGTGACTAGCTTGTGTACGTTCAACTGACTTTTTGAACCAGTATACGATGTGTTAGTTGGAAGACTGTGAATCACTCGGATGTCTTCTTCTTCGTTTTTACTTTCACCGGTTGTAAACTACGGCTAAAGTCATGGTTGTTTGTCCACTTCTGAACTTTGGTCCGAGAACTTGAGTTTTATGTGTACATCTCGTTTACAGATTTAACCTCCTTCTGTGTGCAGGCTGTTGGTTCTTTACGTTTCATTAGATGGACTCCGACTTCAAAGTAAACAACGCTGACTAGTCGACGTTTACGACAAGCTTAAAAAAAGGGGGCAGTGGGTCTATTTTTTTATATATCCCACAATGGGGTCCAGGAACCCACACGTGAAATTTGGATGTGTGAGTTTCAGCTCTCAATTTCTGTGCATTGACAGTCAGGAGAGCATATGTGGGATTTTTAGTTTTGCTTTAGAGCAGCGATGGGCCGACTGGTTAGAGCGCTGGTCTCTCATGTGTGTTTAAGGCGATAGCATTAAAATCACATAAAATCCTCATATATATATATATATAGAGAGAGAGAGAGAGAAAGAGAGAGAGAGAAGTGGAGAGAGAGAGACACTGAGGAGAGTTACTTTAAAAGAAAAAGAGAGAGACAGTCGAAATATTTTGGCCACATTAAAGGACGTAACACTTTTAAAAGCATACTAGAAAGATGGAGGATAAGGAAGCCAAATGTAGACAACGATACAAGTGAGAGGACAATATTAACAGATGAAGAACATAAGTCTGTGAAGGTGTACAACCAAAACCAAAATAAAGCCTGTCGGAAATCCATTGCAGCCAACCTCTATTGTGGTTTAATAAGAGACAAAATACGGACATTTTAAAAGATCTGAACATCAAGGAAGATTGGCTAATAAACAGCATCTTGTCTCGCAAGCTGAAATATTTTGGTCATATCAAGCGTCCATGGAGGATTGGACAAAAATAATAGCAGAAGGCATGGTACCAGGAAGGAGGCATCATCTTCTGTCTGTAAGGATACTGCGTGCTGTGATCCCGATCTCTTCCACTGTGAGACCCTCGAGCACTGTCTGGAAGCCACGCGAGTTGTGGGCCAATAGGAGTATAGGAATGTGACATTTTAGTCTTGTAAAGATGATTTCATTTAAGGTATATAGAAATTCCTATCAGAGGTGAAAACAGGAGAATGGTGAGGGATAAGCATTATCAAAACTCAGAAGAGAATAATGGAGTAGACTCTTATCTGCAGCTGTGAACCTCATGAGCTCTAAATGCTGAAGAAGAAGAAAAATAATAATAATAATAATATTAATGATAATAATAATAATACGAAGAAGAAGAAGAAGAGAAAGAAGAACGTGTCATTTCTTTCTTTCGGCACCAGACTGATTTGCAGACTCTTGAGCGCTCTCCTCTCCCTCTGTCCTGTAGCGTCCTGCAAGTAGTAATTTCAGACAGTAAAGGCGGATGGGAGCCGCCTTGGTGTAGAGGCTAGACGGTGGCTTGCGAATCTTAAGTTTATGGGTTCAGGCTTTGACTTAGCCGGACTTTCTTTAAAATTAACCTTGGTGACGGACTGTTTACTGACGGTTGACCTGCCTGGTCACGAAAAATACTCGATTGAGAGGAACGAGCGCAAACAATCACTAAAACAAATGGGCGAGGCTGCTGAGAGAGCCTCGAGCTGGCTTTGGACACAACGGAACGTTGTGGGAGAAGGGTCTCGGTGAGCTGGTCCGGGTATCTAGTCTTATCCCTTAAGTGTCCATCGTTTCCGAATTGTTTGCCGGTGTCCCACTGCCATTTGCCAACAAAGTCTAACATGTGTCCGATAAACTAACCGTAAGCTTGCCACTTGGTCGTTCAGGTATGCTGACTGCAGCGACTATAAATAAACTTCGATTCTCACAGTACCTATTGCATAGTCACCAATTTCGTCTTGTCCCTGTCCGAGAACATCCGGTAATGCGTGCAGCAGGAGCAGATCAAGCCTGAGCTTTATGAACTCAGGTGGGCGCACCCTCTGAAATTGTATAGGAGCTCGTGGGCTGAAACAATTGTGCACGAGGGATCACTTCTACTGATGACTGGTGGACTACTGCTGTACATGCTCCCCTGTGGAGTTTCTTCTTATCTTATTCGACCGAACCTGAACTGTGTAACAGTCCTGGACAGTTCTGGGAAGTAAAGATGACCTGCGTGATGCTGACCGCATCACCCCCAAGTGTCGATTGGTCTAAAAAAGTAGTCGGCAAACTCATCAGTGGAAAGAGCCAGGAAGATTTAAAAAAAAAAAATAGTTGAGAGTCAAATTTCTTTTTAAGTTGAGTTGAGTCTAGAATTGAGATCAACGCACTCAGGGATTTCTCATGCATTCTCAGTCCTCATCTTCAGCAGCCAGCGCAGAGTTACAATACTGATGGTACCGGTCACAGTCTGGTTAAAAGTCCGTCTTGCTTTTCCTCTGAGTGTAGTGAGCCGGCCAGACCATTTGGTTACACAAGATGCCTCATTCTCTCCAGGCCATAATAATCTTCTTTCTCTACTGATTCCGTTGTTTGTTCCCAAAGGGCATGACCATATTTGCCTTGTCATGTATCAATTCACCACCCAGTGGTGCGGATCCAGCCAATCTGTCTGTTTATTACCCACCACGACGGCATGGCCTAGAGAAAAGATCTAAAGTATGTTTACTACCTGTGATCTTTCCAGTGAAGCTTCCCACTCTGCTCGAAGCATCCCTGTCTTCACCTTTTTCAGCATGCTTTCAGAGTCTGTTACAATTACGACAAGTGTATGCATTTTGTTATCTAGCCACCGGAGAGCTGCAACGAACCCCCAGGCACTTCTCTTTCCTCTCAACACTGAACCATCCGTATAGATAACCAGACCACCTCGGCGTGAATTGTCGTGAATCGACTGTTGGACTTAAACCTCCGTAGCACCCGCTGGCCACTCTCTGCACACCCGGCCCAATGTTATCATGACCCTTCACATGTCAGACGTTTCCGCTGGTACTCTGACCCATTCCTCTTCTTGCCGAATGTTCTCCAGCATGCATTCTTGTCTTATTGTGGCTTCTGTGATGAGCCATCCACTATTTCCCCCCTTTTCAGCCTCTGACCCTTACCTGCAGCCAAAACTTCATAAAGAGGATGTTCCTTATCTGCAGCTACTCTGAGGTATGACTTAGCCTGCAGCACCTTTATTTTATCTGCAATAGTCGGCAATGCAAGGATGTATCGCATGCACAGTAGGGGTATCTCTTGTAGAACCTAGGATCAGCCGCATAGCTTCATTCTGTTTCTCTAGCTGAATCTTCGAGACAGTGAGTAGCCCCGATCCATAACCAATCACTGAGATGATTAAGTTCTGGTAAAGTGTGAACAGCATTCTCTTCTCCATGTCTATCGCTGCCATCATCTTTAGTGCATTTAGACATTTTTGAGCCCTTGTCAAAGCCTCCTCTATGTTATCCCTGAAAGACAAACTTCTGTCAAAGGTGATCCCCAGGTAGCGCAGTCTGCTTTTTTTTTTCTTTTTTTTTTGAGTCTGGGAACATCAGCTCTAAAACCCTGTTGTCCAAAGAACACCACAGGACGGTTGCCTTTTCTGGGTTTATAACAGCACTCATCTCTGTACACTAGTCGATTACCTTATCTACTGTTGCCTGTAACTATTCCGCTATTTGATTCCCTTCTCCCCACCCACCCCCCCCCCCTTTTCCTTATATACAAGAACATCATCTGCAAATGTCATATTCTGCCAACTACAGGTGTTTCCTGGCAGGCAATCTTGCTCGTAAAAACACTAAATAGTACAGGTGAAATTGCAGATTCCCGTGGCAGTCCCGGAGCTTTAATACATGGTTCAGAGGTCCATGAACCCAGGCGGAGAGCTACCCGGCGAGTATACAAAACGGCTGCTATCCAATTCACCAACCAAGGTCAGATTCGCTTCTCCATAAGCGCTTTTATTAAGATACTGTATATGACTCTCTCGTAAGCGTCTTCTAAATCAAGTGCCGCTGCCACCGTTTCCTGTCTCTTCTAGAAACCTTCGAAGGTATCAAAGGCAAAAGTGCCTGCATTTGACCATGTGTCCTTCCCCGGCCGATAACTTCATAATGCTCGTGGAAGGAGATTTCTCTGTTCCAAAAAATTCTTGTAACTTACCCGCCACTATCTTCTCCAGCACTTTACCAACGGTGTTTTGTAAGGTTATGACCCTAAAGCCCCCGAGTGTTGATGATTCTTGCCAGGCTTAGGAAGTGAAATCAGGTAGCTGTGCATCCACTCTTCTGGGGCTGAAGCTGTCCTGATGCTGTGGTTGAAGCAAACAGGTCTGCACCAATCATGTCTTTCACGTGGGAATATCTAACCCCGTCGGGCCCAGGTGCAGTTTCTTTCGCCCTTTTCAAAACACGTTTTACATCTTTCACCTGTAGATTGTCTTAATAAGGTTTGTTCTTTAAGATGGCTGCCAGATCTTCTCTAGCTCTATCTCTGGCCGAAAGTAAAACACCATCCGGTAATTCCGTACAGAGGGGAACCAGCCCTGAGCTTCATGAACTCAGGAGGGCCCACCTCCGAATGCGTCTAGGAATCGTGGGCCGAAACGCGTGTCGACGAGGATAATTTCTACTGACGACTGGTAGATCCCCGCTGTACTTGCTCCCTGTGAGTTTGTTCCCACTGTTATCTCCATCATTGTGGTCTGTCTGTGAAATAAACCTCTTCAGGAAAGCCTACCCCTTCTCTTTGTCTGTAGTTAATAACATACAGTCATCTCTCTGAATAGCTCGTACTACGCTGGGCCGATCTTTCTTGAGCATCTGCCTTTATAGCTTCCCAATGTCTTATCGCTTCCAGTCTCATCAATAAAATGCTCCCATTGGCCTATTTTGGCCTCTGCCGCACAGCGCTAGAAAAACCGTATCTTATCTTTCTTATCTCTTGCCGCGCACTCCAACTCCTTCTGTGAGCTTAGGGTTGTCTGTCGCACTTTCTTTAAACGCTTTACTGCAGCTCTATTTAGCTTCCATGCCTGTTCAACTTCTGACGTCTGCCATGGAGGCTCCACAAAAGTAGATCTGTTGGCCCTCTTACATGCCCTCTGTCAGAGGAGTCCAAGAAGGGTGTTAGTCCGCTCATACTTGAATGGTCTAGAAGCTCTTGAAGCCTTGACTTTCCTGGATTTTGAAATCAATACCGAACATGGCAGATGGTCAATTTCATGATTGTCCAGGACAGTCCATTTGGTGTCTAGTACTGCTGACTGGATTACCAGAGCCAGGTCAATAGCCGTGTCTGTATCGCCCGGCCTCATTGCCATTCTAGTTAGCCTCACATCATTTAAACAGACAAGGTCTGAATCAACCATGGCGTCAGCAAGGGCAACTCTCTGTCGGTTTTCCCAGAGTACTGTCCCATTCATTTATCCGTGCATTGAAATCCCTACAAATGAGAAGCTTGTTGCTTACTACGACTATTACTAATTGCTGCTGCTGCGGCTGCTTCAACTACTGCTACTATTACTGAGAGACAGCAGACTACGGTACCTGGGATTTTGACAGAAGTTTGTCTCTCAGGGATCACATAAAGGGGTTTGTGACAAGGGCTCAAAAATGTCTAAATGCACTAAAGATTATGGCTGCGATGGACATGGAGCAGAGAATGCTATTCACACTTTACTGCAACGGCTACCACCACTGCTGCTTTTACTACGTCTAATACTAATTACTGCTGCTAGCTACTACGATTACTACCATTACTTCTACTACTGCCATCATTATAATGACCTTACGTGGCTATATTTCAACACAAAAATAGAGTTGACCAAGAGCTGCAGGTGAAAGACGTATCAGTAACTATCACTTCTAGGAAATATAAGTTACATGTCAGTGTAAAAAATAATCACAGAAGCAATCAGTGGTAACAGTTTCTCCACAACTTGTCTAGTGTGATTTTTTTAATGACGTCATCGATTTTTGCGTTTTACGGTTTTCCTCGCGTCTGCTCGAGTACAAACATTTCTGCAGGCGACTCCCACCCATCTCCCCTTCCTCCCGCCCCCTTCTCCCCTTCCCGCTCCCTCCCTCCTACTTCCTTCGAAACTTATCGCCAGCAACCGTGTTAATATAAACCGACACAGTCTACTCACACTACAGTTCTCTGTCTTTCATGCCCCTTTCTCCCCCTACACCCCAGCCCAGTTTTGCTTTACCTGTGTTCAATTTTCCTTTTTTTTCTCTCTCTTCCAAACACCGCCAGATCAACACCCAGCATCTGAGAGGGACTGCCAGCAGAAGCTGTGTGAGTTCATAGCGTGGAAACGAGGCGGGTCAGGTGAGCTGCTGTTGCTACTGCTGCTACTGCTGCTGTTTATTGTGTGAGGCAACGATCGGCCTGCCTGTGCCAGCGAGTCTTCACGCCTGGACTCCGTTTGTCTTCTTTACCTCATGGCGATTGCCGGCAATTTCCGGTGCTGTGGAGTGCTTCTCCCATCAAAGCGTTTGACGTTACCTGCACTCAGACGTCTGGCAGGAATAACGTCCTGGTGAATCAAAACCAAATTCTGGTGTTAATTTCATCTCATCAAGAAAGATATAACCTGTTTCATTTTTCACAGCTTTCGGTTATGTAAATTTCATTATCCGAAAATGACAAGCACTTTAATGCTACTTTTTTTGTATCTGTAAGGATAATTCAACAGAAAGGTTTTATAAACTCGGATTTGTTGAGGCGTACCAACTTTCTTCTAGTAGTCAGTGCCATGTGGTTGGTAATCACGTATTTACATAACCTTTGACCTCGTGTAGTGCAACAGGCCTGTGCTAATCAGAACCATATGCCATCCAGATCGAGAAATTAGTTCAGCGAGGAAGTGGTAGAGTTCGTCATATGGCTGGTCTGGTGGTATCATCATCTGAGAAAGCGATCGAAAGAAGACGAAGCCAGGAAACACAGATGCACCTCTTGTTTGCGTTCTCAGATCGTTTGAGTAGATGAGATTTCTAGGTTGAGAAAACAGCCATAGTCCAGTGTATCTCTCTGCAGCGTGCAGATCAGGCAGGATTAAATAGGCAATCATAGAACAAGTGTGAGAAAAAAGTCGCACTTCAGCGAAAGGCGGGTACTTACGTTCTCCATTTATTGGTGTTTGTTTGGCTTCAGCACGTGCTGAGTTTGCCAACACTGTACGCCTGACTGGAGCAGCACGTGCGCGACCCACTAACCATCATCAGGCTGGTGTTTGCTTATCGCTCAGCCTGGCCGGGTTATCTGGAGATTAGTTCACATCTTGTGTTTATTTTATCAAAACATCACTTTTATTTTATTGACGGCACTTACTTTTGCCAATGATGGCTACGCAGGACGTTGTATCATTACAAAAGTTACGTGAATCGTTTCATTTATTAAATCTTGGAGCAACGTTTCAACGGCAGTTCTGGAAAGTAATATTGTTTATGCAAGTTACAATAAATACCACCGTTGCTGACTTCAGTGCTCTAAAATCTACCATAGCTTGAAACATTGAAATGAACAAAGAATAGGTAACTACGCTCTGCAGTACACAAAACAGGCAGATTTCTGTCTATGAAGCTTAGTGCTTTTAATGTCAAATGTATTGTCTGTTTGATAATGTTGAAAAATGTTAAATCTAACACGTATTATTACAGTTCGTGTTATTTTACTGATTACAGCCCGTTATACTAATAAAGATATACAATGCATAAGCAGCGAATGTGAGAGTCAACAGTCTTCATCAAATTCTCATACCGCATCTTCAGAACGTTGCCGTACTAGTTTGTCTACAACTCTGTCATGAGTTCAGTACGCTTCACAACTGTGGGCGTAATGCGACCTCCAAAACCTCCTTGCTGGAGAGATTTCGTCTCGTCCTCGCCAAAAAGCATTCATTCAGATGGTGTGGAAGTACTAGATGCTTCGAGCCGAGCTCTAGGTGCTCTCTCGCCTGTCGCAGATTTACTGGAAACGTCCAGAGTGACGGTGTCTTTGTCGGGAAACAAACCCAGCCGGCTCGTCAGACGTCCACGGGCAAGGATTCATCGTACCAGAAGTGAACATATCATACGAGCCGAAGATCTACCTCAGAACGCATTTACCGCGACACTGGCAGACGCAGATCCTAAAGGGTTGCGGGTTCGAATCCCAGATGGCCGACTGTATGTAGAAGAAAACAACAGACGCTGCCAGAACTGGTTAGCGGGAGTTGAAGCTGCCGAACCTTTGGACGATGTTGACTACAACGACCATCAGCGGCCATTTTCATCACATGTTCAAGAAATACTGCATGTCGGGTCAGAAAGTTCCAACACACAGAAAACCGAAAACTCACAGAAACACAGTTCTCACTCCTCAGGGAAAGATCCCGGTTCAGTCTACGAACTGCCACAAAATGTAGACGTTGAAATACCGGAAGAAACGTTTATGTGGGAAACATCCAGCAAGGCTCGTTCTACAGTTTCAGACGAGGAGATGAGTGGAACTTTCAGAGACATAGAGATGAGTGGAACATTCAAAGACATACTATCCCAAGGGGACTGTGAGAAGATTTCGGAGATTCCTGTGTACCCTGGTACATGTTCTACACACAGTACTCAATCTCTGGCACAAAGTCCAGCTTTAAATTCAAAACAAGAAACTGAGACTGCAAAAGGCAGTGAAGTAACGAAGGGCGATAACGCTTACGAGAGCGATTCTGGTGATTGTACAACGCAGGAGGTCAAATGTGATAAAAGGACCGGTGATAACACATTTAAACATTGCTGTTGTGGTCCCGATAACACCGAGTCATCTTCAGAGGCGGACTATAACTGTTGCCGATGTCAGGAGGCATCCGATAGATTCGGTGACAGTCGGCTGAATCACGTAAATACACAAGATCAAGGTGTTTTAACTGCGGATTCACGTGTATCATTACCACCTGACAGCGGTAGCTTGGTGTCAAGGCGAGTCATTGGTGATTCTCAACTGTGGGCATTGGACTTGTCCACTTGTGACTGACCCTTGTTGTTATGAAATAAGCCGCAATATAGATGTATGTAAGTGTGTGTGTGGGTTAGCATACTCGCCTTAATACAAATGCTACAAGAGACGCAGCGCCTGTGTGTATGCATGGTGTTCTTCGATGACTATTCATAAGTCAGTAAATCCAGCCACTCCCTTAACCTATCTGGGAGGAGTGTTGTATATACATTTCTCAGAAAAGAGAATAAATAACAATTTTTCTTTGTTAGTATAAATATTTCCTATTCCTAAACATGAAAATGTGTTAGGCTGTGCAGACTAGACGGTAGTGAACGCATTACACAATGCAGCACTCGACATTTGCCAGTGTTAGATTCAGGAAGAGGAAAATAAAACCCCATTCTGATGACTCTCACAATGTCACACATTTATTTATTTCATTCGGCCCATCCAAACACGATCTTTTCACAAAGCAGTTGTGTTTCATCTGTACAGCATGTTATGTTCTTATAACAGTATTCATAATACGAATATCAAAGAAAATATACAAAAGCATAGATGATGTATACATACATAATACACACATACATACCATATACAAACATACATACATACATACATCAACATACTTACACATATACACACATACATACGCATACATATACACACATAGATACATACATACATACATACACACACACACATACATACACACACATACATACTCATGCATGCTTGCATACACTCTTACATCTCCTTGCAAAAACTAGCATACATACACACACCAACATGCATGTTCGCACATGCTGACACATACACATTCACATAAGTACAAACATATCGACGCATACGTACGTACTTACGTACATACATACATACATACATACATACATACATACATACATACATACATACATACATACATACATACATACATACATACATACATACATACATACATACATACATACAAAAATACATAAATACATACATACACACACATACACACACGCATACATATATACAAACATACATACATACATGCACATACATACATACATACATACATACATACATACATACATACATACATACATACATACATACATACACACACACACACATACCACACACATACATACATAAATACATACAAACATGTATATATACATACATTCATACATACATAATACATACATACACACACACACACACACACACACACATACATACATACATACATACATACATACATACATACATACATACATACATACATACATACATACATACATACATTCATACATACATACATACATACATACATACATACATACATGCATGCATGCATGCATGCATGCATGCATACATACATACATACATACATACATACATACATACATACATACATACATACATACATACATACATACATACATACATACATACATACATACATAGGCTACACCTACATACATACACATAGTTTGTGAAGAAGAAGAAGAAGAAAACGTAGAAAAAAAGAAGAAGAAGTGAAATATTACCAATCGTTGACATGTATCCTTCTGACTTTTATAGATCGAACAGTCACTGTATTATTGACATGTGTTTTTTTAATGACCCTTATTGATTATGTTATGCATTATTTGACTGATATGTGTTGCTGCTTTCAGCACTATAGGGTACCGTTGTTGGGACCTGTGTCCTGGGAGCACACTGGTATTAAATGAATTTAGAACCCACATATAGTTGTTCATATTTATACAACCCGGCTTAAATCGTTCCATGCTGTGTCCTGTGTTGTACAAATCTGCTAAATCGTAGCATTCATCTTTGTAGTTCTAGATAGTTGTTAGCATATGATACCACAACATCCAGCTTAATAATGGAGGTGGAGGCGACACACACACACACACACACACACACACACACACACACACACACATCGTGATTGTAACTGATTCACAAAAGCATGCTGAGGAAGATTAGAACAGGTATGTTTCGTGCAGAGTGACATGCTTCGCTGCAGAGGACACGGGTGAGGAGTATTGTCTGGATTTTTTCAACGGGACCCGCCAGTGTGTTGGGAAATAAACAGGCGGACAGACTGGCTGGCTCTGCACAACTTGGTGGAATACTAAAACATGATAAGGCAGACGTGGTTAGTGTCTTGTGGAAGAGCGTGTACAGTTCGGAGGAGGAGATGGATCACCACAGTCTGGTGAGATTGATGCAAAAGGGGGGGGGGGGGGGGAGTGACGGGAGGTTCTGGCAGAAGCTCAAGGCTAAGAGGAAAGGCAAGACGGACGTTTAATCAGAATGCTACTGGCACTATTAGTATCAGAACTCCTCGCTGGCTGCTGAAGATGGGGACGAAGCGCCTATGGGATTGCCCCGAGTGCTGTGATGTCGGTTTTATGTAATGTTTTGTTTCACTAACAGTACAGTGCTGATGATGCTGTTTTCATGGAGCTGATACTAATACTTGCAAAGATGCAATGAAGCCAATCAAGTTTTAGTTCAAACGGCCCCAATTATTTAATGCAGGCATGTGAATATGAACACTAAAAGAACACTGTTTAACACACTATTCTTACCAACGCTATGCTGTAAATGTCAAATATGGTCACTGTCTTCAGAAGACAGAAGGAAAATGATCACGACAGAAATGGAATGTTTATGTACTATGCTAGGTTAACGAGAAAAGATTGACGTATGAACGATTATATCAGGAAGATAGTCGGCACAGAACCAACACTGAACTTTATAGGGAGACAACAAATCAAATGATTTGGCCATGTAACAAGACTGGCATCTGACAGGGCACCACAGAGAGCAATGCTGTACATATACAACGGTAACAGAGCCAGAGGCCGACCACACAGAACATGGACCGCAGAATATCATAGACATTGAAAAAATACTTCGCACGAAGCGAACAGAGGGGTTCGTTCCAGAGATCTCTCTCTGCCCTGACACATCGAGGTATTAGAGGAGTAGAGAAAAGAAGAAGAAAAAAGATACTGTTACATTTTTCTTTGTCTTCTTTTTCTTACTGCCCTCTTCCTTCTTCTTGATCTTCTTGTTCGTAGCGCTCACCTGCTGTAAGCTGTGTTGGAAAGTTCTGGTTGTTTGTCCATGTCCCTGGACTTCAGTCTTGTTCTAAAAGTTGGGTTTGTATGATAAAAGGGGACCGAGTGGTCTCGAGGAATGACGTCCGCCTCGAGTGCCGGATATCCGGGTTCAGGCCTCGATGAAGGCTTGGATATTTTCTAGTTATTTCCCCTGGTCTCTGGGTAGTAAAATCGAATGCCATAGTGTATTGTAGCGAACGTAAAAAAATCTCTTGGCAGTTGGAAATCAAAAAGAATAGCTAAACAGCGCTGCCTGAGCAAAGTTTGTTGTTCAAAATCTACCTAGAGCAATTCAGGATCCTCGCCGGTGCTACAGAGTTCGCGCACTGCGTTGTGATTTTTCTGACTCACGCTTGAGTTATAAATGGAACATAACACATATGGGATACTACCCTTGTCCCATGATGCTCATCCATTGTCTAAACAGAAACAGAAACTTGGTACAAGTCTGGCTCATTTGTATGCAGACTGTTGGTTCCTTTCGCCTCAGGCAGATGCACTTCGACTTCGACATGTCCTGGTAGCTATTATGCATGGAGATTCAGATTAATTTTAAACTTCTGTCTTGATTAGGATTTGAACCAAATACCTTCGGGCAAAAGACGATGATATACTCGTCCATTATCTTTTGCTAAGCCATGCCCAGCTATTTAGATACAGGTGAGATGGACTTCTGCATTTAGAGAAACAACTACTTGTTGTTGAGTTTTTCTGAAGCATGAGCGTGTTTGTTTGCGTGATAAATATCTGGTGCTAGCCAAAATTTCACAAACATATTGAAATTTGTGGTTTGATATCGCCGAAAACATGTGTATGTGATTTTACGATGAGGAACTCTAGAAGCGCTGGAATTTAAAATAGTTAACTTATCTGACTCGCCCCAAATTTCTTTCATATTTTGTTGTGATATTCTACTGTCACGATGTAAGTACAAAATATTTCTATTGCAGAATTTGTTTCAGTATCAACTGGGACATCTGCACATGTCATGCATCCAACAATCTGGAAAGTTAGTGAGATTATGATCATCATCTCCTATCGATAAGCGACCGTCGAACGGACCACATCACCCATCAGATGTCCTTTTATCATGGAAACATGACTGTATTGCCGTGTTGCAAGCATAATGAATGTAGATAGTCTTCGAAACAGGCTTTCATGGGTATACCGTGAATATCTATTTCTCCAGTGAGAAAATCACACATCCTTCTACAGTGGAGTACCGATTACTTAGTGCTTACCGATTACTTAGATATCTTGGATTTGAACCTGTGAGATTCTCACTGTTGAAATGTTAATCCTAAATAGTTCTATCGTGGAGGGGAAAGACTAAAATGTTTGAGCAAAACGATTAGGATATCCTAAACTTCAAATTAGTGTTTCAACACCTAGTCATAACACACTTCCCATATCTTTGTTTTATTAATTCATCTTTCCCAGTAAAGACAGGTGTAAGACAGGGATGTGTTATGTCATCTCTCCTCTTCAACCTTGTGATTGACTGGATACTAAAGAACACAGTAGACAGGATATTAAGAGGCATACGATGGACTCCATTCACCATGCTTGAGGACCTTGATTTTGCAGATGATATAGCACCCCTATCACATAAACATGAACATATACAAGAAAAATGTAACAGACTACACAGCACAGCAGAAATGGTGGGACTGAGAATAAATACAAATAAAACTAAGATCATGATAAGCAGTCCAAACCAACAACCAGTGACCATAAATAACCAAACTCTTGAAAATGTAGAACACTTCACATATCTTGGCAGTCTAGTGTCCCTACAGGGATGGATCGAAGAGCACATACAGTCACGTCTGAACAAAGCTAGAGCTGCTTTTGGAAGGATGAGGCAAATCTGAAAATCCAGCAGTTACTGCAGAGGAACAAACCTCCGACTACACAAGAGCATCATTTTGCCAGTTCTTCTTTATGGAGCGTAATGCTGGAGAATGACCAAGAAAGGATGCACACAAGCTGTCCACCTTCCACCACACATGTCTACGTATAATTATCAAAATTTTCTGGCCAGATACAATCTCAAACACTAAACTACTTCAAGTCACAAACCAACAAACTTTAGACAGTATGATTACCAAGAGAAGATGGAAATGGCTTGGTCACGTTATGAGAATGAATTCTGATATACCTGCCAAAACAGCTCACACATGGACACCAGAGGGAAAGAGAAAACAAACGCGCTCAAAAACAAGATGGGGACGAACG
This sequence comes from Candidula unifasciata, assembly GCA_905116865.2. Classification (NCBI taxonomy): domain Eukaryota; kingdom Metazoa; phylum Mollusca; class Gastropoda; order Stylommatophora; family Geomitridae; genus Candidula; species Candidula unifasciata. Next base: position 21,705 of record CAJHNH020003637.1, on the reverse strand, counting down.
ATGGAAAGTGACCTAAGTGCGGCATCTTTGACATGGAAAACTGCATTGAAGATTGCACAGGACAGGAGAGCATGGAAAGTCCTCTCTGAAGCCTCATGTGCCAATAAGCATAACGAGAACTGATGATGATGATGATGTCTTATTAATCATCTATCATAAGTGATAATGACCACTCTTTCATCAGTCTGAAGATGAGACCAGAGATGACTGTCTGTGAGACCAGAGATGACTGCCTTTGAGACCAGAGATGACTGCCTGTGAGACCAGAGATGACTGCCTGTGAGACCAGAGATGACTGCCTATGAGACCAGAGATGACTGCCTGTGAGACCAGAGATGACCGCCTGTGAGACCAGACATGACTGCCTGTGAGACCAGAGATAACTGCTTATGAGACCAGAGATAACTGCCTATGAGACCAGAGATAACTGCCTATGAGACCAGAGATAACTGCCTGTGAGACCAGAGATGACTGCCTGTGAGACCAGAGATGACTGCCTGTGAGACTAGAGATGACTGCCTGTGAGACCAGAGATGACCGCCTGTGAGACCAGACATGACTGCCTGTGAGACCAGAGATAACTGCCTATGAGACCAGAGATGACTGCCTGTGAGACCAGAGATGACTGCCTATGAGACCAGAGATGACTGCCTGTGAGACCGGAGATGACTGCCTGTGAGTCCGGAAATGACTGCCTGTGAAACCGGAGATGACTGCCTGTAAGACCAAAGATAACTGCCTTTGATACCAGAGATAACTGCCTGTGAGACCGGAGATGACTGCCTGTGAGACCGGAGATGACTGCCTGTGAGACCAGAGATGACTGCCTATGAGACCAGACATGACTGCCTGTGAGACCAGAGATGACTGCCTGTGAGACCAGAGATGACTGCCTGTGAGACCAGAGATGACTGCCTGTGAGTACGGAAATGACAGGCTGTGAGATCGGAGATAAATGCCTGTAAGACCCGAGATAAATTCATGTGAGATCATGGATGACTGCCTATGAGACCGGAGATGACTGCCTGTGAGTCCGGAAATGACTGCCTGTGAGACCGGAGATGACTGCCTGTAAGACCAGAGTTGACTGCCTGTGATACCGGAGATATCTGTCTGTGAGACCGGATATGACTGCCTGTGAGACCAGAGATGACTGCCTGTGAGACCGGAGATGACTGCCTGTGATACCGGAGATGACTGCCTGTGAGACCGGAGATGACTGCCTGTGAGACCGGAGATGTCGGCCTGTGAGACCAGAAATGACTGCCTATGAGACCAGAGATGACTGCCTGTGAGACCAGAGATAACTGCCTATGAGACCAGAGATGACTACCTGTGAGTCCGGAAATGACAGGCTGTGAGATCGGAGATGACTTCCTGTAAGACCAGAGATAACTGCCTGTGATACCGGAGATAACTGTCTGTGAGACCAGAGATAACTGCCTGTGAGACCGGAGATAACTGCCTGTGAGACCAGAGATGACTGCCTGTGAGACCAGAGATGACTGCCAATGAGACCAGAGATGACAGCCTGTGAGACCAGAGATGACTGCCTGTGAGACCGGAGATGACTGCCTGTGAGTCCGGAAATTACTGCCTGTGAGACCGGAGATGACTGCCTGTAAGACCAGAGTTGACTGTGATACCGGAGATATCTGTCTGTGAGACCGGAGATGACTGCCTGTGATACTGGAGATGTCTGTCTGTGAGACCGGAGATGACTGCCTGTGAGACCGGAGATGACTGCCTGTGAGACCGGAGATAACTGCCTGTGAGACCAGAGATGACTGCCTGTGAGACCAGAGATAACTGCCTGTGAAACCAGAGATGACTGCCTGTGAGACCAGAGATAACTGCCTTTGAAAGCGGAGATGACCGCCTGTGAGACCGAAGATAACTGTCTGTGAGACCGGAGATGACTGCCTGTGATACTGGAGATGACTGCCTGTGAGACCGGAGATGACTGCTTGTGAGACCGGAGATGCTTTACTCTCTCAAACTGCTTCACTCTCTCAAACTGCTCCACTCTCTCAAACTGCTTCACTCTCTTAGACCGCAACACTCTCTCAAACTGCTTCACTCTCTCAGACTGCTACACTCCCTCAGACTGCTTCACTCTTTCAGACTGCTTCACTCTCTTAAACTGCTTCACTCTCTCAGACTGCTACACTCTCTCAAACTGCTTCACTCTCTCAGACTGCTACACTCTCTCAAACTGCTTCACTCTCTCGGACTGCTACACTCTCTCAAACTGCTTCACTCTCTCAGACTGCTACACTCTCTCAAACTGCTTCACTCTCTCAAACTGCTACACTCTCTCAGACTGCTACACTCTCTCACACTGCTTCACTCTCTCAGACTGCTACACTCTCTCAGACTGCTTTTTGAAGTTCATTCAGTTGTTCGCATTCAGTTGTTCGCCTTTTCTTGACTACATGTGTAATGACAGATTTTTACATGTCAGTTGACAAGAAGCTACATTGTGAATATCTTTTTTCAATCTAGATAATATGCCCATATCTTTATTATTTTTTTTTTTAGATCAGCGACTTATTCATTAGTGCGGACAGCACTTTCAGTTTGCTTTCTTTCCCCTGTCACTTTTGCACTTGGTGTATCATAAAACTCTTGTCTTCGCACCGTTACATCTTCTTCACTAAAATTATTTCATTCTTTCATTTCAAACAATCTAATTTAACACAAATTCTGCTTGTTAGATTCCTGAAGTCAGGGGTTTTGTATCTTGTCTATTTTAACTAGTTTTGTTGCACTGCTAATTTAACCATCATTTTTGTATCTTCTTCTTCTTCTTCTCTTCCACCTTGAACCTCATCGAAGTGTCGGGGGGAGATGTAATGTTCGTTGATGAGCTTTGTCAAGAGCACTATTAAGACTTCTTTCTAAAAAATTTTAAAATTTTGTGTATAGATGGAGTTTTTACAATGGGAAATGAGCAGGCAGATAGACTGGCCGGTGCTGCGCCACTTTGTGGTGAACTGATGTATGAGAAGCTGGATGTTGTGAGGGCCCTTTGGGAGCGAGTGAACAGTGCCGAGGAACAGATAGATCATTACGGTCTGAGGAGAATGGCACTGCGAGGATTTACAAGGTGATCTGGCCGACGCTCGCCACTCAGGGGAAAGGCGAGACATTCAACATTCAGCATTTCCCAAAGTTATTGTATGCTTCATGTAATCTTAGTTATTGTATTGTCCCTGTTATAATCTCTGCATCTTCCTCGAATTGCATTCTGAGTATCTGAGTATATTTTTGTTGAGACTAACGTTCTAAAGATCTTTTTTTTTTTTTTTGTGTGTCTCTGTTCAGTCCTGTCTGTATTCTTTTCACATAGTGGGGCAGTTAATGTAACAGTCAATGTCATCATTGATTCACATTTAAAATGAATTTAGAAAACTTTTCTTATTCAGTCAGTAATCAGTTAGATCACATTTTTCTTGTGAGGACTTGTTAGTGTATTCAGTTCAATACTGTTGACTGCAATAGATCTGTAACACTGTTCCTTGTACTGGTAGCACACTCGCTCATTCGTACATCTCTTTATGTTGTCTTCCTAATTTTATCACTGTCTTTTTCTTGTTCCCCCACCTTGGCTTTTCCCTTTAGTTTCATTTTTAAAAGAGTACTCTATCTCTTAATGTGGGCGGATTAAATAACTTGTCTCTGTGTTTAGTAACTGTCGTTCATTGCCAGTCCCTCTAGAACCTCTAAATTTGATTTGCTTTTGTTTCCGTGAAATAGGACATATTTTTCTGTGTATCCACATTTCCAGGAGGCCATAGCAATGCAAAGATTGAACAGCCTTAAAAGTCTATGGTTAAGCACCAGCAAGGAGATAAAAATTAGAATTTTGAGAGCATGCATCTTCCCTGTGGCTACATGTGGATGTGAGTCGTCGACTATCTCTCAGTCCTTTAGAAAGAGAATTGAGGCTTTTGAGCTGAAATGCTATAGAAAGATTCTCAGAATATCTTGGACAAAGAAGATAAGAAATATTGACATCTTAAAAGATCTGAACATCAAGGAAGATTGGCTAATAAACAGCATCCTCTCTCGAAAGCTGAAATATTTTGGTCATATCAAGCGCCACGACTGATTGGAAAAATATTATAGCAGAAGGCATGGTACCAGCAAGAAGGGGCGGGAGCCGACTGACACGATGATGGGCACAGGATATAAGTGACTCCTTGAGTGTGAAAGTACATGAGGCGAAAGAACTGGCGAAAGACCGAGTTTCTTTCAGGCAGACCGTGATGAGAGCGACGTTCTGCAAAGGACCTGCTTCATGATGATGATGATCCACATTTCCAAAGACTCAGTTCGGATTTCCAGATACTTGTTCATTGTCCAAGTTTCTTCGCCATTTAGCTGGACTTAGTGTACAGAACACATGTCAATTACTAATATGCTGTTGATGTCTATAGCTGTAAATATTCCTCGCATTGTTTTAATCATTCATATTCTCTGTTTATTTATGTTTCACTCCCACCATTATCTGCTATTACATATCCCAGACAGAAGAAAAACGCGTATACATCGTTTGTTATGTTACAGTGGGATCGTACTGAAATACGTGATGAGACTTTTGCAGGTTTAGATACTTATCATTAGCAGGTGCCATTGAAATAAGCACAGCCATGATTCTTTATCTGCTATGATCACCTGATTAGGGATAATGTCAATGTATTTGTCAAATAAATGCAATAATGTATTTTGAAATAGACTTTTTAAAGTTTACATACATACACACATACATACATACATACATACATACATACATACATACATACATACATACATACATACATACATACATACATACATACATACATACATACATACATACATACATTCATGCAAACATGCATTTAATAATAAATACATACATACATACATACATACATACATACATACATACATACATACATACATACATACATACATACATACATACATACATACATACATACATACATACATACATACATACATACATACATACATACATACATACATACATACATACATACATACATACATACATACATACATACATACATACATACATACATACATACATACATACATACATACATACATACATACATACATACATACATACATACATACATACATACATACATACATACATACATACATACATACATACATACATACATACATACATACATACATACAAACAAGATATTAAAACGAAAATAAAATCTTTACGAATAAAATATATAGGACACACGATTTAGAGAAAATGTAAATAAATTCAAATGTTTGGGATTTGGAGAAAATGTAAATAAATTCAAATGTTTGGGATTTTGTTTTCAAAAAGTGAGATGTCTTATGATGATGTTTTGACATATATAAAACATACATATTTGTTTAAAAGATATTACTTTCTGTATGACGACATAACACACTAAGAAACGGCACCATCTGTATTTACACATACACAAATACTTACAATGCAGAACAGGCATACACCACACCACACTATACATTTGCCATTAGAGAAAAGAAAGAAGAGGAAAAGTCAAAGCCTTCAGTTTAAAAAAAAAAGGATACTTATAGTTAAGTTTTGCTTTCCCATGATTATAACTTTGATATATGTATGTATGTATGTATGATTATTGAATTATAAACATGTGTGGTTTTGCAAAAACATACGCAATACGTACAAAAGGCAACATGTGTAATGTAAACAGACGTACAATTACTCACAACGCAACACATGCAAACTATATACTGCACACACATGTTTGTATTTGAAAAAAAAAAAAAAATGATGAATCAAAAGAAAAAGTACAAAAAAAAAAAAAAAAATGACAAATCATCACTATTTTGAATAAGGGAAACTAGCTTCCTTGATAAAATTGTCAAGAAACTTGATAGAGGGAGATAATCTTAAATTTACCGAAATTAATCTTTCTCCCATATTTCGTTCCCTTTAATTATAGATGACGTCTATTCTCTAGTGGTTACCTCTGCATGTTTTATATTCAACAGCGACTGTGCCTGTATGTATACACAAGACATACACATGTTATTAGGCAAATATGCAGCCTAACCGACATCATACCTGGTGCAGAATGGATACCTGTGCCTCAGGCGTTTATTTGTACATTTTCCTGTATTGTCACACTCAACAGGCGATGTAGAGAAGATAATCCTGTTGCTGTTAATGCAGAGGTCAACGCTCTCATCGGTGAAAATTCAGACGAAGCAGATGCACTAATCTATACAGACGGATCAGTTATACGCCAAAGAAGAAGCGCATGGGCATTTACAGCACGCTCAGCGGGCAGAACAGTCAAAGAAGCCAACGGCGCCTTCTCCATGACAACCAGCAGCATGACGATGGAGGTGATGGCAGTGACGCAAGCGCTTGCCTGGCTTGAAACACAAAAATACACCCGCGTGTGTATACTCAGTGATTCAATGAGTATGATCCGGAGGGTTCAGGCAGGTTCAGTGCGAAGACAATGGCTTGAATCAATTCAGAAGTCCACTGTGCGAGGAGTCACCTTTATTTTTGTTCCGGGACACGCAGGCGTCGATGGAAATGAAAGAGCTGACAGGTTGGCTGGATCCGCTATCACTACCGACGGTCGGCCTATGGATCATGCTGATATTATCAATGCCCTCAGAGAAATGGGAAGGATAGAGGACTTTGGTGGCAGTGAATCCACATCACTCGCCAGAATGGCAGACTTGGGAATTAAGATCGGCACAGCAAAAAACGAGACGCACACCGGACACGTCAGAAGACTTGTTAATCAACATAGAACTGGTACTATTAGCCATCGGACGTTGGGATTCATACTGAGGGGAGGATCTGAGCACCTATGGACATGTCCGGAGTGCAATGATGATAACCCAACTAACTAACTAACTAACTAACACACATTCATTCCATACATACACACCTAAACATGCTTGCATACATACACACACATACAATCACATGTACAGACACCCACACACCCACAGCCACTCATTTACACTCACATGCATACATATATACAAACACACATGCATACATACACACATCTATACATACACCTACATCTTTACATACATACATACATACATACATACATACATACATACATACATACATACATAAATACATACATACATACATACATACATACATACATACATACATACATACATACATACATACATACATACATACATACATACATACATACATACATACATACATACATACATACATACATACATACATACATACATACATACATACTTGCATACATACCTAAATACACACACATATACAACCACATACTTACACTCACATGCATACATACATACATACATAAACACAATTATACATACAGGTACATCTTTACACACATACATACTTGCATACATTTATAAATACACACACATACACCCACATACCTACACTGCTACAATTGCACATATATATATATATATATATATATATATATATATATATATATATATATATATATATATATATATATATATATATACATATATATATATATCCACAAACATGCATACTTACACACATGCATGCATACATACACCCACACACATTACATACACATATATACAATTACACATACAGATATCCACATACATACACACATCTATACATACACCTACATCTTTAAACACATACATACGTACGTGCATACATGCCTAAATACACACATACACCCACATACTTACATAGCTACATATGCATACATACATCCACCAACATGCATACACACACACATACATGCATAAATATACCCACATACATGCCCACATACATTACATACACACACACATGCATGCATAATATACGCATAGACACCCATACAGATACACCTATACATACATACACACATGCATACCTGCATACATACATACTTGCATACATTATACTGAATAAGGCATCTAACTCTCTCATATAGTAAACGAAGGACGGAGAACCCATTACAGTTTTATTTAATATCCGTTACTTTCATCATCATCATCATCAGGTGCCTTGCCGAATGGCGTGGGCGATCATGCCACTACACAATCCGCGATTTCCTGCAGCATGTAACAGTTCGTGTGCTGACACACCTCCATGCTATGCAACAAGACTGTTAAGAATCTTCTCTCGTTGTCTTCCTCTGTCTCTCCTTCCACATATCTTTCCAATGGTCACAACATGTTACATTTTCCCTCTTCTCATAACATGTCCGAACAATTATGGCTGTCTCCTTCTGATGCCTGTGATAGGTTGTCTCCGGGCTCCTGCCTCTTTCAAAACCTCGTGGTTGCTTTTTATTGGCTGTCCAAGGTATTTTAAGCATTCTTCTGTAAAACCACATATCTGAGGTCTCAAGAAATTGTTTGGCCTGCCTACCGATTGTCCAGGATTCACAGCCATATGTTAAAACTGGATGTATGTAGCAAGCAAGAATGCTTTTTTTTTTTAACCTTCAATGACAGAGATATTTTGCATAAGATGTTCTTCATTTGATAAAATGCAGTTTTTGCCTGTCCTATTCTGTTTCTTATCTCAATTATGCATCTTTCATTTGATGTTATCCATGTGCCCAGATACTTAAATTTCTGAAATTTTTCCAAAATAACACCAATGACTTTTAATACACATTTAATTCTTTGCTTTGACACCACCATTACTTCTGTTTTTCCATTATTCAAACTGAGGCCCATTCTTCCACTTCCTAACACAACAATGTCCATCATTTCCTGTAGTTCTTTCTGCCTTGTTGCTATCAAGACTGTGTCATCAGTATAACGTAAATTGTTTATATTATGCCCAGCAACCACAATTCCGGGCATAACAATTAAAGATCTCATTATTTATTCACTGTAAAATGAAAACACATCAGGTGACAGTACACATCCTTGTCGTACGCCCCTCTGTATCCTTTGAAATGTACCTAAACAGTTGTTAATTCGTATAGCTGCTGTTGGCTGCCAATACATATTTTTTATTATTCGTAATATTTTTTCCATCAATGTTTAATATTTCTTACTGTTTGATCACTTATTCATGTTTCACATAGTCAGATGCTTTTGTATAATCTATGAAGCATAATTACAAATCAGGCTTTACTTCTACAGCTCTTTCTGACAATGTCCTTAGTATGTATATGGCATCGTTTGTACCTTTACCTTCTACAAATCCACATTGTTCAACGCTGATTTCTGGTTTAATTTTGTTTCCTATTCTTCTCGTAATTATTCTCATTGACATCTTAGTCATGTGACTCATAAGACTTATTGTGCGATGGTCTTCACATTTTAAAGTGCCTGGTTTCTTTAGCTGAGCTATAAATATGGATTTTTAAATGTGATTTGGAATGTACCCACTATTATAAAAATCATTTAAACGTTTACTTATTATTTCAGTTCCAGAATCTCCCAGTGCTTCGATTTCTTTCAGTAAGATGCAATGCATCCTTAACTTCTGCAGTCTTTATGGTTGATTATCACTGGCCTGCAATTTTACATCACTAAAGCATTCTGCTCCTGATCTTAGCTCCAACTAAGCTGCCCCGGAATCTTATTGAAATCAAAATATAATCAATCTATTTGCGAACATTATCGTCAGGATTTTTCCAAGTCAACAATCTTCGAGTATGGTGTTTAAATCAGGTGTTACCTATTATCATGCTGTGCGACTCCGCCCATGCTAAAATTCTGTCAAATCACACATTCTTTTTTCTTAGGCAATAACCACCCGTTTTTCCGTACACTTTTTCACTTCCTATTTTCGCGTTGAAATCTCAAAGTACCATTGTTACTTCTGGCTATCGCATTTCACTAATTCCTAATATGTTGATGTTCATTCTCTTCATTTCCATCTTGATGTTATCAACTTTCCGTTTTGTACGAGTGTTCTGACATTCCATGTACCAATGTTTCTACCTTTTTATATTTCCTACAGTTGCCGGATGACGGTCGAGTATCACTTGCAGAACATGTATGGGACACTATAGAACACTATATGGGTCTCAACTGCTTTGTTATTTAAAGTCTCACACATATAACCTGTAATGACTGCACTTGTGTCTCCTCCACACTGGATATCTCTGGTGCAGAGTTAACACTGGCTCTGATGTCTAGAGGGTCACAGCTCAATCAAAGCAGACATGATCTCTCTTCACGGTCACACGACTTCTAACAACGGTTGACACCAGCGGCACATTTCACGGGTTTATTATCACTGTAGCACAATACACGAATCACAGGAGAATACACTTACAGCATTCGGACAATGGACGTTGACATATTCACGGCTGGCTTCAACAATCAAACAGGGTAACATAACAGCTGGCCTTCATGATCATTCATTCGTCGCCGATTCAGATCCACATGCTCTCGTCATTCTCCATTCATCTTCACAGCTTCAGATGCACTTCCTCCCAGTCTGGGGCCCAGTCACCGAATGACCGCCTGATTCTCTATCCTCCAGATCTCACCATTCACACGTAACTCACTCTTTCCTGTCGTTTCACCATATCTCAGTCTTCTTCTTCTTCTTCTTCGATCCTTCTGTCAGAAAACTTATATGAGGAGGCCGGTAGCCTTTATGAAAGCTATCGTGCAATCCATATCCTCTCGTGTACCATACAGTTTTGTCTTCATTGTGGTTGGAACAGGCCAGATTGCGTCTCTGTTGTCAGCATACAGTTGACAGTGTTGGAGCACATGCTCAGCATTTTCGGGTGCCACGCTGCAGGGACACGTCTCCGTATTTCCTACACCGAAAAATTTGAACATATGTTGACGAAATCTGTTGTGCCCTGTCCTTAGTCTGAATATAATAGACTGTCCCTCTCTAGAGAGGCGATGAAGTGAGTCTTGGGGAGAAAATCTGTTGTGGGTATCCAGCCACCTTTCTTGGATACTAGATTGTATTAGTGTTTTCATCTCTTGGTGGGTTAAGTCGCTATTTGGTTGTACCATGTCACTGCCGCTTCTGGCCAATCTGTCCGCTATTTCATTGCCTTCCAAGCCACAGTGACCTTGAATCCACTGCAGTACAGATTGTTCTACTGAAGAGCCTAGGTAAATCAGCTGTTGCATCAAGTCTACAAACTGAGTGTCTTTTGGGTTAACGATTGCTTGTAGAACTGACATAGCATCAGTCAGAAAGACCACTCTGCTATATATGCTGTGCTGTTGTCCATTCAGGAAAGAACATGCGGCTAGAAGTGCTTCTGCCTCTGCTCTGTAATTGAAGGAATATGAACCTGTTGGTACAGCCTGGTTGATTTTAAAACCATTTGGGCATTCTATGTATATTCCTCCTCCTCCGTCTTTTACTGCTCTCTTGGCTGAACCATCTGTAAACACTCGAATCCAACTCTGGTGTGGGTAAAGTCTATTGATCTCTCGTTCTGTAGTTGATTTCATATAGTTTGCACAGACAGCTAGTGAGGCTGATGGGTCTGTTGCTGTCTACGTTGTTCTTCGGCTTTCCTTGTTTCAGGATTACGAAGATTTCAGACTTCCTCCAGGCTGGAGGAACTATACTAAAAATCCAGCTGGCATTAAAGATGTTTAATAATTTCTTTTTGGCTCTTAGACCCATGTGTAGTAACATATCATTCGTGATTTTATCGGGGCCAGGGGCTTGTTTGGATTTCAGCTGGTTGAGTCCTGTGTTAAGTTCACTCATGGAAGGGGGGGGGGGGGGGGGGGGTGAGAATTTATCTGTCATGATGCTCTCTGCTGGTTTACTCTTGCTGGCCTCCTCGAGTTCTTTTTCTTCTTTGTACTACCTCATCTTCTCTGGACTTTTCTATATTAATATCAATAACAGGTTTAAACTGATTTAAAAGGATATTTGCAGCATCGTTTCCAGATCTGATCTCATTGCCCTCATTTATTACTATTGGATTGGCTTGTTGGGCTTCTCCATTTAGACACTTGACTAGTTTCCAGAGTTTGGACCCATCTTTTTCAAAACTTAGGCTCTTGGTTTTGTCTTGCCAGCTCTTCCTAGTTGCTTGAAGTGTTTCTTTTTTTTAGCTTAGCTTCTGCTGCTTTGTAAGCAATGTTGTTTTCTACCGTTGGGTTGCTTTCTACTCTATCTCTTGCTTCTGAGAGAGTTTGGTGGAGGTCTTGAATTTGTTGGGACCAAAATGGGATGTAATCTTTCCTTAAACCCCGAGGTATGGTTTCTTTGGCTGCTTTTAATATAGCTTCTGTAAACTCTTTTACTGATTTAGCAACCTGACTTGATTTGCCGTTTACATTTATCGAGTATACATCAGCAAGGTTAGCAAAACTGTTCCAGTCAGCTTTCTTGTAATTCCAACGAGGGGGCGGCATCGAATGAAGGCCTCTCATATTTAGAACAGAAATCAGGATCGGTCGGTGGTCACTACCTGCTAGTTGGCTGATACCCGTTTTGTGTATGTTGCTTGCAAAGTCTGACGTGGCAAATGTTAAGTCTGGGCGGCTGGTTGAAAGCCATCTCCTGGAGAAAAAAGATGGGGAGTCATCTGGTTTGTTGATTAGCTGGAATCTGGCATATGTCTGCCAGTCCTCCACTTCTTCTCCTCTCTCGTTGAGCTGTGTATATCCCCAGCTTGGAGAGCAGCTGTTAAAATCTCCTAGAACGATACAGTTGTCATCTGGGATTCTCATGTTGTATAATGAGAGTTCTTTGCTTGGCGGGCAGTAACAATTGTATAATATAATTTCCTTGCCTGCAATGTTAAGCCTCACATCCATGATCTCAGACTCCTGTTTTGTGTCCACTGTAAGACTAGCTGCTGGGATGCTGTTTTTTACTAGGATGAGGACTCCTCCCTTGGGACCATTTTCTCTGTCCTGTCTGAAGCACTGGAAGTTTCTAATACAGAATCTGTGCTTTTCTGACAGGTGTGTCTCCTGTATACAGGCAATATCAATGTTTCTTTCCTTAAGTTGTTTTGTGAGTGCAGCTTTTTTGTTGCGGACTCCCTCTGCATTCCATTGTAGAATCCTCAGAGCGCACACGTCTTCTTCGTCCATCTTGTCCCTCTGATAGATTTATAATCTAGGCTGTTTTTCTAGCTTTGCGAGTGGTGACGTTGTACAGTTGCCACTTTTAAGGTAGGGCTCACCGTGGTATGGTTTCACTGAAGTGTTAAAGATTAAACACCACAGTCTTCATTCCTGCTAGGGTTTTCTGACATTCAAGAAGGTATGCGTGACGTCATGTTTGTGGGAAAATATTCTCCCACACTATCTGTGCCTTTCGACCTGGCGTCTCCGTCTTCAACGTGCTTTTTTTTTAGGATGTGCTTCCTTAGCCCGTAACCAACCAAGGCCTGACCACCGGGCAGTGGTAGTTTAGTTTCAGAATATCCTTCTCATAGGTGGGCCGCTGTCCCCAGCTATCGAGTCCCACCTACCCGGGGAAAATACCTAATTAAATTTTTAACGGCATCCTGTGTTGGCGTGGCAGCGCTTCACCAGTCCGGTTGTATGCCACCGTGTGTACGCCCACAGGACAATTACTGTCTAAAATGCCATAAATCCATGGGGCCAGGTGAAACACAATTGGGCCTGTTTGAGCCCCGTTGGCAACAGAGGCTTCCGTTGCAGAAAACATATAGTATATCTCAGTGAAACCCATGCTCTCAGGGACCTCCCCAATTATATCAGTCATCCCCTGACGTTATCCCTATTTATAGCATCATTACATAACCTAACGGTTGAATCGGGTGTCTGGGACTTGCGCCCGGGCGATTCTCGTCAGAATAGTGTCACTTTGTGTCCCCAGTTATTTATCGCTCGTTGTGCGGTGCTGATGAGGTTAAACGTCAGCACTCTTTACCGTTTATGGCCAAGAAAAAATGTACTCACTTTAAAAATAATCACAAAAGGAACTGGTGAATATTTTTTACATGTAGTCTGGTACTTAACTGAGATTAACAAAGAAAGAAAGAACGACAAAAGAATAGACCTATTGCTTCCCCCTCTCCCAGTAAGCATGTCGTAAGAGTCGACTAATTACTGCTTTCCTTCGAAGTCGGAGTTCATCTCTTTGAAAGGCAAGGAACCAACAGTCTGCCAACCAGATCTGTAAAATGGATGTGTATGCAAAACTCAAGTTCTGAAACAAGTCTAAGGTCTTGAAATGGACGAACAACGAAAATTTTCTGCCAGACTTTACAGACGGTACACATAAAGAAGAAGAAGAAGAAGAAAAAGAAGAAGAGAGAGTAAAATAAGGAAAGAAAGAAACGGAAGCAGGTGTATCGAGAGAGAGAGAGAGAGAGAGAGAGAGAGAGAGAGAGAGAGAGAGAGAGAGGGGGAGAGGGAGGGAGAGAGATTTGAATCTTGTAAGAACAATTATTTTCAGGACTTTGAGCGTTCCAACAATCGAGTTAGAGAATATGAGAGATCAGCCAGCAGTTGTGTGACAGTGACAGTTTACATCTGAAATTTAGGTGTCGTCTTAAGTCTGTCAGTAAAATGTGGAGAACTGAACCAGAATGAAAGCGTTTTATAGCCTAGAGAACAATGGTACTCGCTTCTTTTTTTTTTTTTTTTTTTTTCTTCTTATTTTTTTTTTTTTTTAGTAAGCATTCTTGGTCTTATAGTGCATGTCATGTGGCGTTGATAATCATTTCTATCCAGGCAATTCTGGCACAAATGATTGTCCCGCAATGGTATCAAACTGCCCAGCATCTTCTTTGTAAATTCTCCTTTTTCTTCTTCTTTCGTTCGCTTGAAATAGATTATCTATATCTGCATTGTTTTCTCTATTATAAACTTTTAACTGTCGTTTGTAATTTACTCAGCGACCCGTAAAGTTTGTCTTACACCGATGTTTCTCTTGGCCAAAAATTGTGCCTTGATATTTTGTGTTTGGGAAAGTCTTGGAGGCCATAATCTGTTGTCTCAGGTGTGAGTCCGCATATGCACATAGCTGATTCGTCGATTTTAAATTGTGTGTACATGTGGCTGCCAAGTTGATTGTGCCCTGTTCTAAGGCTCTCTGTAGATCTCCCCCTGCCTCTCCTCCGCTCCAACTTTCCCATCATCATGATGTTCTCCAGTTTTCTCATGACTTGACCAAAGAAAGTATGTAGATTGTCTCATTCTGACGTAGGCCTTGAGTTCTCTTCATGCGTCGGTTTCTTTCAAGACACCTTTGTTACTCTTTTTATATGTCCAGGGCATTCTCATTATTCGTCCATAAAATCATATCTCCGCAGCTTCCACATCATTTTTTTCACTAACTGGCCAACTGTCCATGATTCACACTGCATATCCTGATAGGATTTACAGTTCTTCAGAATTCTCTTTCTCGTCTTCATTAACGTGAGAACAACGAGATGTACTGTGTAGACGTCGACTACGAATTCTGTCAAGTTTGTTCAGTGACCCTGTGCCTCTGCCATTACCTGGAGCACCGCCCCAAAGAACAATTCATTGGGGGGGGGGGGGCGTGAGGGGAATGGGGAGGAGGGGGTGTTGACAGCCCATATACCATTTTCTAGGGCTGGAGGCCTCAAATAATTTAAACCTTGTTTAAGTGCGTAATAGCGATAATACAAATTATTTTCATTATTAAACAGCAGTAGGTGTTAATTATATTGCACATGTATCTGCTTTATTAACTGTACCCAAATATGGGTGGCAATGAATTAGTTTGCACTGACAATCTCTGTAATTTGCTGCTGTGTGCAGCTAAGTCACGTGTGTCTGCCGCGTGAAAGTACTAGTTACCATCTACGTACGTTGAATACCCAGCGACCTTGACAGTGTCTATGGACTGGTACCCATTTTAATCTTTACAAACTGGGAACATCCTATATTGAGTAGGTAGACACATGCATCATTCAGTACGTTACAGTTTTTCTGTTAATAGTTGTCATGCTATCTAAAGTTGTGTACTGAAATGAAGACCAGTCGAGGCGTTAAGTACTTAGGTACCCTGATAAAAGCGAATGAAGGATAATAATTAGCCGAATTAGTTTTTTTCCCTATCATTTTCTGTGTATAATGTAAAGTATTGGCCATCGAAGGCTAGACTATATTTTATAGACCAATCGGCACTTGGTGGGTGATGTGGTCAATATCACATCAGCCGCCTTTACTTCCCAAACATTTACTGGTATCCATTTAAGGTTGGGTCGACCATGGAGCCAAGGTGTGTTTTGAAAAAAAGAAATGTCCCTCGCCGTTCAGATCGAACCCAGACTTTTGAGTCTGCTGGCGAGCGTCTAACCGCTATACCACCACGGCCTAATTTTATATGTATATAGTCGTTTAATTAGGGCCTTTCTGCTGAAGAACAGTTAGTTACATGACCTCTTCTAGTAAATAGTCATAGATGGAGTGCCATCAAAGGGCTATTTCAACGACGTTTTTGTGTGTGTGTTACAAACGATCATTTTTTGTGATTTCACAAATGATGTGTATACTGTGGCAGCCGCATGTTTTTATATACCAGTCGCTTTTATTTCAATAAATATATTTTTCTATTCAATTTTGGGAAGCTGCGAGGTAGTGGCACTGTAGCAGACGTCTGGTGGCACTGGAAGTTAGACGTCTGCTTGCCCGCAAAATGTAGTTTAATTCGTTTCCTAATCAAAGCTGATTTTAATAACAGATCTTGGTTGCCAAGGTATGAAATCGGTACAAATAAAAAACCTCTAAAATAGTGTCACTAGCATCTCCTTTTATGTCCGTAGTCAGTTCTAAATCTGTGGACTATACAAAACAGGAAGTATACCAAACAGGAAGTATAACAAACAGAAAGTATAACAAACAGAAAGTTTACCAGACAGGAGGTGTACTAAACAGGAAGTATACAAAACAGAACATATACCAACTAAATTTTCTCTTAAGAAATAAAGGGATAATGATTAATCCATTCTCATGAAAGAAAATCATTTTGTTATTGGCATATTGTATATTGGAGGAGGAGAAAAAAGAGGAGGAGGAAAAAAGAAGGAGCGGAAGAAAATGAAGAAGAAGAAGAAGAAGAAGAAGAAGAAGAAGAAGAAGAAGAAGAAGAAGAAGAAGAAGCCAGAGAAAAAGAAGAAGAAGACGAAGAAGAAAAATAATGATGATAATAACAAAAACAGCCACAGATGAGCAAGAATAACAAGAAATTAAAAGAAAAAATGAAAAACCACCGAATAAGACAAGCGATAAGATAAAGATAGACATCAAGAGACAGCCTGAACTGTGTGACACCGTAACCTTGATTACTGAGGTCAGTGAGATAACTTAAAGGTGATGAAACGAGGGCAGGAGTTAGTGATCATGTTCGCGGGGATCAAATCAAAAGACATCATCAAATATTCATGGCAGTAACGACCCTCAAACCAGCTAGCACCCAATATCATTTTCTCGCAATCCTCGTCTGTGGTCCCAAGCGTATCGTTAAACCCCACCCGGACTGTTCAACGAGCGACCAACATCCGCTGACACAAAGTGCCACCATTCGTATGAGGTTCACCCGGGCACAAGTCCCATAAATCCCGTTTAACCGCTAGGTATTTTTAGGGCCCCCGACTACAGCCGTGGTGGGTCTTTCAGGTCTTAAGCAGTCCTCACTGTGGGCTCCAGAGTATTAGGTTTGGGATTAACAAGGAAACTTGAACTGTGTTTTTAAATAACAAACAAATCATAGTTTTCATCCTTGATAAAGTTTCCTAAGTTGCTGATTGTTTTTCATTGTCCTGTGCCTAGTCTAGGAACTCCGGTAGCTTTGTGCCTGGTCATTGGCCAGTCGGTTCAAAGGTGTTGGTTCCAATCTTCATCGAGTTGAATGTTTTAATGAACTTGATCCCTGGGTTAACCGAGCCTTAAGGTAGAACAAGACTCCTGCTATGGATATTGTTTCAAATGAACATTAACAGAGCTGGCAGGGGAATCTCGGAGCTGGTGGCCCCCAGAGATGTAGATTCCAGTCTGACTCTCATCAGCTCACCCCAAATGCTAAGGGCACTGATTAAACAACGTTAAAGGTGTCTAACGTGATGAGGAAGAATGCACATATTTGTGTGGTCATCAAAGCCCTGGACCTGCGGGCTGCTCGCTGATGATCTCAGGAGGGTGCAGGACGTGACGATTCCTTGTGTTAGCCCATACTTTCTTAGGTCCTTCCAAGTTCTCTTTGACCATCTGCAATGTTGGCTATATGCTCCACTTTGGGAAACTATGCTTTCTAAGAGAACAGCAATAACTATGAACAGGAACTGAAGTTGATTTGTAGAACAAGTGCGGCCTTCGGGGCATACAGCTAACGATGCTAGATTCAGATTTGTAAAAGCCACTCTACCCTTGATGGGTTATGTATGTATGTATGTATGTATGTATGTATGTATGTATGTATGTATGTATGTATGTATGTATGTATGTATGTATGTATGTATGTATGTATGTATGTATGTATGTATGTATGTATGTATGTATGTATGTATGTATGTATGTATGTATGTATGTATGTATGTATGTATGTATGTATGTATGTATGTATGTATGTATGTATGTATGTATGTATGTATGTATGTATGTATGTATGTATGTATGTATGTATGTATGTATGTATGTATGTATGTATGTATGTATGTATGTATGTATGTATGTATGTATGTATGTATGTATGTATGTATGTATGTATGTATGTATGTATGTATGTATGTATGTATGTATGTATGTATGTATGTATGTATGTATGTATGTATGTATGTATGTATGTATGTATGTATGTATGTATTGTATGTATGTATGTATGTATGTATGTATGTATGTATGTATGTATGTATGTATGTATGTATGTATGTATGTATGTATGTATGTATGTATGTATGATGTATGTATGTATGTATGTATGTATGTATGTATGTATGTATGTATGTATGTATGTATGTATGTATGTATGTATGTATGTATGTATGTATGTATGTATGTATGTATGTATGTATGTATGTATGTATGTATGTATGTATGTATGTATGTATGTATGTATGTATGTATGTATGTATGTATGTATGTATGTATGTATGTATGTATGTATGTATGTATGTATGTATGTATGTATGTATGTATGTATGTATGTATGTATGTATGTATGTATGTATGTATGTTGTATGTATGTATGTATGTATGTATGTATGTATGTATGTATGTATGTATGTATGTATGTATGTATGTATGTATGTATGTATGTATGTATGTATGTATGTATGTATGTATGTATGTATGTATGTATGTATGTATGTATGTATGTATGTATGTATGTATGTATGTATGTATGTATGTATGTATGTATGTATGTATGTATGTATGTATGTATGTATGTATGTATGTATGTATGTATGTATGTATGTATGTATGTATGTATGTATGTATGTATGTATGTATGTATGTATGTATGTATGTATGTATGTATGTATGTATGTATGTATGTATGTATGTATGTATGTATGTATGTATGTATGTATGTATGTATGTATGTATGTATGTATGTATGTATGTATGTATGTATGTATGTATGTATGTATGTATGTATGTATGTATGTATGTATGTATGTATGTATGTATGTATGTATGTATGTATGTATGTATGTATGTATGTATGTATGTATGTATGTATGTATGTATGTATGTATGTATGTATGTATGTATGTATGTATGTATGTATGTATGTATGTATGTATGTATGTATGTATGTATGTATGTATGTATGTATGTATGTATGTATGTATGTATGTATGTATGTATGTATGTATGTATGTATGTATGTATGTATGTATGTATGTATGTATGTATGTATGTATGTATGTATGTATGTATGTATGTATGATGTATGTATGTATGTATGTATGTATGTATGTATGTATGTATGTATGTGTGTATGTATGTATGCATGCATGCAAGTTTGTATGTATTCTGTAATATAATTAAAGCATGATGTAAGAGGCAAATACTGAAGCATAGCTACTGCGGTAGTTATACGTATTCCCAATACCGATAATACTGTGTCAAAACATGTAACATATTTATGTTAGATGTAAGCTCATATATATATATATATATATATATATATATATATATATATATATATATATATATATATATATATATATATATATAAATATTTACACACACACAAACATATGTCCATGACTTGGCAGGTTTGCAGGCAATCCAGTTCTCTTTAGAAAAGAGGCCCAAATCTGACACTACGTCAGCGGTTCTTGTTTTCCTTTCTTTACCCTGTTAGGTCGTTTTATGCCACATAAGGCTCACATTGTATTCCTCCTATCGATCTATCCTGTACGATCCAGTCTATATCGTGTAAGCACGTTTTGGCCTCTATCATTACGTTCGGTATATTTTCTTGTCCACCACTTCCTCAATCCCTTGTTTTAATTTTATTGCGTGTTTGGTTATTCTCTTCTTGAGAAATTCTTGATATTTCCAATCCTTGTCTTTAATCATAATACATTTTCTTTATGACTGTTTAAAAACGTAAGATCTGTCACTCTGAAAAAAGCATTTTCAGAGAACCATAAGGCTTTCCTGAAAGTCTAAAATGTACCATAACTTTCAATTTATCAATTTAGCAGTTTCAGCAATCTTTCATGGTCAAATAAACATACTCCGTTCGGCTCCAGGCGTTGTAAAGATATTAAAGGGAGAACTCCATAGAGTTGTTTAACGTGAGACCGTAACCTAAAAGGTATGCTAGACGGTAGTAAATTTATGCCAATCCATACAACGCTTACTTTCAGTAGTAAAAGCTCCCACACTAAATCCCAAACATGTCAATTTGTAATGCAATCCATTTTGACTTGTTTCCTGAATGGTTTATTTTTAATTAGTGAGTTGCGCATCCTTTAGATGACGTTGCAGAACAAAAACCCCATCACTTGTTGACTGTTGCGGTTTCTTCCTAGGCAAATTTTACGTTTAGTGATTTGCCATTGCTCGTGAATGATCAGTTCTCGGTACAAAGCAAGACAAACCGTCCGCAGCTGGTATCTAACCCGGTACCCTGGCATTACGAAGCAAGGCGAAATCGACTTCTCATCTCTGCCATACAATCTTGCTCCTGTAACCAAACCAGCCATCTTTTTAAGCTGCTTCGTCAATAATTTCGGATGTGTAAGTCATGCAGGAATCAATTTTCAGCTCTCCTTTATTCAAATTTGTTTTGTTGATTTATAGTTCTTCCCAGTTTCTATGTGCGTTATTAACATTCCTTCATTAGCATAACTGTTCATGTTAATGGTGTCACCTGTTATGTAATTATGATTTGATGTTGGTATTGCTGCTTATAAGATCTGTCATCTCGTGTAAAGTAAAAACAGTTAAGATTTCTTGTCACAATTTGTAGTGTATCTCCCCGCAAATCACCTGACAAGAGATCGATAAGATCAGCATTGCGTTGGTATCAGGTAATTTATTATCTTCTTCCTGATGTTTTGTATCCATTGTAATGAAACCTGCCAGAATCCAAGCGTCTTGTGCGTGTCGAGACAGAGATAGTTGACAGCAGGTTCCTTCTATGATGGAAATTATTAGATGACAAATCTAGGCCCTGAACTCACGCTGGGAAATACTACTGGGACAGACGAAATGATCGTTCCGCTTGCCGACTTATCGCTCTCAAGCTTCTTGAGGTCCTTCAGCAAGGAACGAAAT